>PVKS010033319.1:0-21803 GCA_004027875.1 Aplodontia rufa
TGTGAACTCTGGCTGCCTTGGTCTCCGTGGACTCCCAGGTCTGTTTTCTCAACTCAGGGAATTTGCTTCCATGCCCCCTCCAAATGCAGTGGCCTGCATAAAGCCAAGGCAATCACTTCTTTGTTTGCTCCTTCTCAGGGTCACTATCTTTCACTGCCTTATATTTAGTATTTTAAAAACCATTGTTTTATGTGTTTTTTCCCCTTCTGCTCCTCCTTCCTATTCTTCCTCCTCTTTTCTTCTTCTTTGCTTGTTTCAGTAGGGCAGGTAAATCTAGGCCCTATTACTCCATCTCTACCAGAAACAGAAGTCCACCTGCATTCATTTGTAATGCTTGCATGTCAAAATTATCTATTTTCCTCTATTGTTGATTAGGTGGGATGTTTCCCATTTTTCATTTTTTGTGCATATGCAGTTTATAGTATTCTTAAAAGGCTGCACAGCAAGACAGCCAACCAACAACACACATCAATTCAGATAATATTTTTCTTCAAGAATTAAAGGTTAATTAGCTTTCTAAAAAAAGAGTAGGGACTACTTTATGGATTTAAAGATGGGTGGCAACTACAGAATCTTAAATTCAATTGTTTGTAAGAATACTTTGGCACATATCTCAAGCTACCAATACAGTCATTTATATCCTAAGGAGCTATGTTCCAATTTGACATTGCTCTAAATTGTTGACATTTCTCAGAGTCTAGCACCTCATGGACTCATGTGACATCTATTAACACAGTAGCATGTAAACAGGACATCTGTTTACATGATGGAATGTAAACAGGCAGGGCAGATAAAGGGTTTTCAGACAATATACCTTCATCACCGCTAACCATCTCTGAAGTCCTTGGATTCGGTGCTCTGTCACTCAATAACAACACTGTATAGGAATGTCTGAGATGGTTGTGCTCTGCTCTGCCCCTAAACCAGACCATTAGCCTGCATGCCAGTGGGGTTAAAGGAGAGTGAACTGGATTGTTCTCCCACCCTTATTCAAAGACACAGGCAATCCTGCCAGCTCATAGTGTTTGCTACACACCCTAGAGGAAGCAATTTATCTGTTGTTTCCTATAAAGAATGTTAGGATAGTGACAAAGTTGAGCTTCTGAGGTGTGATTTGCTATTTGGGCTTTGGGGATCATCTAGGTTGGCATTCTGTTATTACAGAGGAGGACCAGATGTTCTCCCCTTCAACTCCAGTTAGAAACAATTTGCTGGTTGCAAAGAACAATTTTATAGTACTTTGTTAGGGGTTACAATAAAGCATTGGTATGGATTTTGCTTTTGAAAGTATTTGTCTTACTTGACCTGATATTTAGGTGATTTTGAGGCAAACCATTAAGCAGATAGAAACAAAACATCAGATCAAAAGATCAAACTTAAAAAGAATGCCTACGGGATCAAAGCCCTGGCTCATCCTCTCTTGCTACGGGAGTGTCTGGCAGAGGGAGCAAACATTTCTTTTGAGAAACACTCTTTTCAAAGAAAGATCAGAATCCAGCTCTAAAGAATGGCCAAAGGGTGGGGAGAAATCAGTAATGACATGTAGAGCAAACTTTCCAGTTACTAGTCCTGACAAGTTGGTACATCAGTCAAATGTCTGAATGCTCCTGAGAGAACAACCCACCTGCTGGTGAACCCGCTCGGAATCTTCCCTCACGTTTGCAGGGTCCAAGGTGATACAATCTAGCCAGGAGAGGTGCATCTCTGCCATGCTCTCCAACTAAGACAGACCTGGCTGCTGCCGCCATTGGCCCTGAGGCAGAGCAGCGGGTGGTTAATGAGCTGTCTGTTGGGTCTGGACTTTGCCTATCTATGACTGCATTAAAGTAATACACTGGTACAGAATGGGGCTTGGATGCAAAATACTGTGAATTAGCCCCTTTGTCGGCTCTTGATTCCACACAATGACAGAACGTATAACAGCTTGGACTACCACTGATGCACAATGGCCTGACTTAGCATCTTAGAGGAGGGAATGAGCTGGGCAAGGAGTGTCTATGAATCTCAGACCCCTGCCACATGCCTGACTAAACTGCATGGGTTTCAATTCACTGGCTCAGTTCAGTGTTCTCGCTCTCCTGTAGCAACACGATGATAATGAGGGTGGTCCAGGCTTGTAACACATGTCCAATTTAACAAGAGTCCTTTTACCAGAGCACTGAGGAGTACCAGTGTTCAGATTTCCCCAGACCTTTGAGGTCCCCTCCAGGACTAACCCTTTGCTTCAGAACTAATCTATACTCTCAATTTGTCCCAGACTCAAAGTTTTGGACTGTCCTTGCTGCTTCTGTGTGCCCTCCCAGGCCAAAGCTCCAGTCTTTGCACCCATTGCTTGGTTGACAGGGAAGGTCAGAGAATAATAACAGCGATAGAACAAAAAGAAAAGACCAAATAGAGTGATCAAATGGCAAATCTCAGAGCTGAAAAAAGGTCTTCATTTTTTCTTCCCAAAGAATAAATTTGACTACATAAAATCAAATTCTGTACGGCAACAACCAATATGAAGAGAATCAAATGGTAAATAATAAACTAGGAAAGCAGGTTCAACATTTATTACAAAAGTCTTATTTCCCTCATAATGAGCTCCCGCACACCAGTATGGGGTCAACTCAAACACAAAAACAAATCAACTGGTTGGAATATATGAAAAGACAGTGCACATGGAAGGACATGACATGGCTTTTAGATAGGGAACAGTTTAGGCTCGCTCATGGTAAGTAATGAAAACAACGGCAAGATACCATTTCCACCTATCTGATTAACAAAGACAAAACAAGGGAGAGGGAGTGGGAAGAAAAGGTGTGGAAACCATTTGCCAGCTCTTGATTCCACACAATGGCTGAAACCTGTGTGGAGTGGGAGGAGAATGAATATTTGCCACTGCAATGTATGAAGCCCCTCCGGGGTTACACTGAAAAATGATTAAAAAAAAAAAAGAGCTGGGGCTGGAGCGGTGGCTTGGCGGTTAAGGCGCTTGCCTGGCATGCGTGAGTACATGGGTTCAATCCCCAGCACCCACGTACACAACTAAGTGTCAGAGGAACGAAAGCCATGCGAATACTCAATAAAAATTGATTCTCTCTCTTTCTCTCTCTTTCACACTGTCCTCCTCCCTTAAAAAAAAAAAAAGGCTGCCTCAGGGAGGAGAATTTGGTGGCTGGAGAACAGGATTGGGTGGGAGACTTTTTATTTTATATTATTTGTATTGATTGAAACTTGCTTTACAGCTGGGCACATTTGTCAATATCTAGGGAAAGAATATCTTTTCTGGTACCTCCTTTTACTAGACAGAGATCAATACCTAAAAATTACCTTTAAGATAATTATGGAACAACAGTCTGTGAAGGTCTTGCACACATTCCCTCGAATCTTTGTAACCACCCTCTGAGATGGGCATTATTTTGATTCTTGTTTCTCAAGTAGGTGAGGCTGAGACAGACAACTTTCTTCAGCCAGAGAATGAAGTTCTAGAAGTGACTCAGGTAGCTGCCTTTTTTAGACTTTCCCAGCCCAGGACTTGGGCTTCAAACCCAGCATAAGTCATGGGAGAAAGACCAGCTGGAAGGCTGAGAGCCAGATGACCAGCAGGGCCTGAGGCCTATTCAGGTGCAACCAAGACCTTCAGGAGGAAGAGGCAGGGAATGTGGTAAAAGCTTCTCCAGGGATCTGATAATACCAGAAGCTCTGGGCAGAGATGTGACTATGGGAAAAGAGAGGCTGGGGTCAGGCGAAGAAAGATGGCCCTAGGCTTTCTCTCAGGAACGCGCAGGAGCATGAATTTGAAGCATGGCTTCCTGCTGAAACCACAGAGTACCCATGCTCAGGGGCTCCTTTCTCCATACTGCCCCTTGCTGCCTTCCTTCCTCCAGTGCTTCTGCAAGACTTTTACCCTAATAGTGACAGTTGTCTAAGAGGCAGAGGTGAAGCCTTCCTCCAGGGAACGTCTGTCATCTACACCAACTGAACTTTACAAGGGCCACAAGACCAAGGGCTCTAGAAGCTCACCCCATGTCTTTCTTGGCAGTAGGATGCTGAGTTACACTGTGTAATATGATGTTCATGCAAACTGCTTACGGAAGACAGCAGAAAGGATGATGCAGAAGGCTTTGAAGGACCCCCACCATCAATCACAGCACATCAAAGAGCCTGGCAGTAACTCTACAAGCTTATGGCAGAAACAGGAGAACATCTCAATGGAAAATGGCAAGATCAGGGTGGGGACTGGATTGGGGGAAGTAAGGTGATCAAGGAGCAGATATGAGGATCACCCAGCAGGCAAGGCCACACAGTTCATCAAGGCCAACTAAGTTAAGGAGCTAGGGACTTTTTTCTTCTAACAATCAGGAAGGAAAGAAATTGCTTGTGTTTAACTTGGTACATGGAAAGAAAATAGGACTGAGTGGCAGAGAGAGGGATACAATTTCCTGCTGGCTTGAGAACTGAAATGATGTGAAGACAGAAAACAACAGTTTCCTCTGGCTTTTGCCCCTGGGATATGGATTTTGGCTGTGAATGGAATATAATGCTTATCTTTATATTGCTTTTTCTTGATTCAAAATTCAGAAGCAAAATAAGAACAAATGGGGCCCCCACAGGGTGAAATTTGGTTGTGTAACTTTGCTCTGCAAAGAACAGCACTGAGTTATGGCTGATGAAGGGAATAGTCCCAATTCTTCTCTCACCTGAGACAGCAATATTCCCTCTAATAGTCCATTCTTTACTGTTATAACAGAACACCTGAGACCAGGAGATTTATAAGGGACAGATGTATTTCTCACAGTTTTGGAAGCTGGGAAGTCCAAGGTTGTGAGGCCTGCCTCATGCAATAGCCTTCTTGCCTTATCCCATGGGGAAATTGAGAGAGAGAGAGAGAGAGGGAGGGAGGGGCAAGCAGGCAGGAGGGAGATGCAGACAGGAATGAGGACAGGGGGGGGAGAAGGAGGGAGAGGCCAAACTTGTCCTTTTATTAGGATCCCATTCCAGCAAAAATAGCACCTCTCATCTCTGTCGCACTAGGGATTAAGTTTCCAACACATGAACATGAACTTTGGGGGACACATTCAAGCCATAGAGGGAGGGTTGAGTGCTCTTCAAATAGCTGATTTTCCAGCTAGTAATCAAGATCTTGTGGAAGCGGAGTTTATCACAGTAAGAACATCACATCTTCCTGGGATGATATTAACATTTGCCAGAGTCCAAATATATGGCCTAGAGTCATCCTGGGAAGCACTGCACTGAGTATGCAGCCAAGTTTGGTCATAAACACACAGCCCATTGAATCTTGTTATTTACGTTTGAGGTCAGGGCATGTAGGGCTTGTTTTCTTAAACTAGACTGAAACTTCTTTTGGATCTTGATCTCATGAACAACCTGTATAAATATTATCGGATATCGGATATGGTTAAATGTCTTTTGAGTTACTTTCAGTCTGCTTGAGACCGAGGTGGGTGTGAAAATACCTAAAGGGACCACACTGACTTCTTTGAAAAGTATAAAAATTATACTAAAATGCAGTTAGAGTCTAATTATTGTCTGCGTATAGTTTTGGGGGAAATTTCACAAACATTAAAAAGAAACAGGAAATACAGCAGGTAATGGACTATTAAAGAAATCCACCTCTCCCACTTCCCTCCTTTACAGAATCCACTCCTCCCTGACATGGCTTGCCTGGGTGACCATGCGCCCCACTAAGCACCAGGGGAGCTTTGCACTGGTCTGAACTATTCCTGGTAAACTGTCAGAGAAGGCACTAAAGTAATATGGTGAATAAGACTTCAGTGGAAGTTGACTGGGGGCCTCTGGGAAAGATTTTCTTCTCAAAGATATGAGCAGGTCTTGGAGACCCTCTGGAGACTGTCTTGGTTTGACATCAGGATCTGCAACAAACATTCTTCTGCATCCAAGAAAGCAACTCATGGGAGGAAGAGGGAAATTTAAGAAAGACGGGCCAGGTAGGGCCCTGTAAACCCTCACCCCATACTTCTGGACTCTTTCATGAGACAGATTACCCCAATGTTTAAACCAATTTGACATGTTATTTTTGTTATCTGCTGTTAACATAACTAAAAACTAATTCATAACCCTAAGAATATTTGATGGACTTGACTTACCATACTTTAGTGTATCAGTACTCAGTGCTCAAGGGAAAGACCTGGAAAGCCCACTGCTGAGCCTATCCAATGGCCATGTTATTGTAGGGAAGAACCCATCTTTGAAGTAATTCTTTGAATGGCCAAATTGTCCAAACTAGTATTGAAATTCAGTGGCCAAAGATGGTGAACCTTAGGGACCTACTGTGTTCCAGTTTACACCAGAGCAGACATCCCACGCAGGGCTACCCATCTGACTGTGGGATCCAGATCAGTGTTGGAGAGCTGCAGGGGAGCTGCAGAGGCAGCTTCCAGCTCCTGAAGTTTTCCACCTTTTCAATTTGTTTCTTATCAGAGCTGATCTACCATACATTTTAAAATTTTAGTTATCTTATTTGCATTGTTTTGTTATTTCTATTATAGTGGCAATTATCAACCACATACTTAAAATGTTTCTAATTTTGGAATAAAATACCATTGTCCACATACATTGAAAAGGTTTAAATTATAGCTACTGCTTACTGAGGTGGCTGTTTCAGATATCAGCAGGAGAGGACGCTGAACATTAAAATGACTGGAATAAATTCCCAAGGGCAACTCTGCATACTCTGAATTCTCAATTCTATTTTACAACCACCTGGACCCAAAGCCCAATGACAATATCATAAATACTGTCAAAAATTCCCTCAGAAATTTAACTGCATTGAAAGTATCCACAAAACACAGGTGAGTTGAATATGATGTTGGTGCTTGAACACAAAGCACCTTATGCTGACAAAGGCAGAGGTGGAGGTGACCTTTCACAATGATAAAGCCTGACTAGTTTCTGGGGCATGCCCAGAATCTCAGGTTGACGGTGGCTCCAGAGTCCACAGTGGGAAGAGCAGGAGGAATCTCAGAGCTCAGCACTGGAAGCAAGTCATTCCTCATAGCAGAGAGTGGACCCAAACCTTATATCTTTTCATTAGGTGAACCTAATTTTATATAAGGTGTGCTAAGGTCTCTTCCATATGATATTACAGGGACAATTATGATGACAACAGCTAAGTTTACTGAAGATTTACTATGTGCATTTATAATTACGCAACAAATGGATAAGGAGGTACTATTACAACCACCATTGAACAAATGGGAAATTGAGGCAGAGGTTAAATAATTTCCACCCAACTGAAAAGTGGAGGAGCTGGGACTTGAACTCAGCCTGATGTCAAAGTCCCCTCTCTTACTCTTGGTTATGTAGGCTTCAGTCACCTTCAATGGGCTTCCATCTACCTTCCCATATGGCGGTATCAGTGGGCATGTGCAGGGCAGATTAGGGAGCCCCAGGGAGCTGGACTGGATGCTATTGCTGAGGCACTGAGTGACTGAGAGGCGACTGTATAAAGCATGTATCTACAGGTGCTGTCCAGAACTATCTGGATACACCTGAGTTTTGAGTTCTCTACAGGAAAGGCCTATGATACACATGGGCTGAACATCTTCATTTTTTTTTAAGAGAGGGGGAGGGAGAGTAGGGAAAGGAGGAATATGTGTGTGTGTGTGTGTGTGTGTGAGAGAGAGAGAGAGAGAGAGAGAGAGAGAGAAAGAGAGAGAGACAGACAGACAGACAGAATGAGAATCACTCTTGCCTGTATATAGGAACCCTGGAACTACAATTCCCAGATTCCCTTGCCAGCAGGTTCCAGATTAGATTCTGCTAGAGAGATCAATCACATGACATTTGGAAGGCAGGCAAAGAAAAGCTGTTATTCATTGGAGGTGACGCAGACAAGTTGCTTGAGAATGAGTAGATTGCAGATGTGGGTTTGCAAGTGGCTTCTAGGTTTCTTCCTAAGAATTCAGTAGCGCTAGCAGCTGAGAAGATTTTCTTTCTTTCTTTTTTTTTTTTTTGTGGTTTGCTGTGATCCCTGTAGGTTGAATACTTCTTCTGAGTTTTACTCCTTTAGTCCTTGCAAGTCCCTGAATTCCATTCCCACCTGTCTAAAATACCTTACAATCCAGAGTCAGCTCCTCAGTCAAGCACTGCCCCACAACACTTTGTCTACAGATTTACAGCTGATAAAAAGTGCTCATAAACTTTGATGGTATTTCATCTCAGATGATTCTCCTAATGAAGAGAGAATCACACACCCAAATAACATGCACCATTTACAGCAAATGACACCCAGCTTAAAGTGTAAGAAATTTGGCTTACAAGATTAATGTGCAAACTCAACCAGAAAGATATCAGCACACTTTCAATAATTGGCTTTTGGGTTTCCTGATGAATGAACTATTTCAATTTTTCTGTCAATAAGAAGATATAACATTATGATTCAAAGGAAAAAAGCATTAATTTATTCTTAGAGTTTAGAGATTTAAAAAATGAGTTTAAGGATCACTATTCACTCTCAAATTGGTTAGTCCCCCCAAAATCAGTCCCTAAAACTTCAAAACTTTCCATTATTGTCCCTGACAACTAGTACTTTCCTGTTGTTAAAAAATAAATTCAACAGGATTTGTACTATTTGGAAACATTTAGATCTTCTTATTCCTGTTTTCACCCTTAAATCAAAAAAGAATATGAGTTGACCTAGCTGTAAGAAATATGGATTCCAGCAACCATCATTATTTTATTTGTTGCTGGTGAGTAAATTAATTTAAAAATATGTTTTCCAAGCTATCTTAGGAGAGTGGTAACTTTAGGAAGGCTGTCACCTTTCATGCATACTAGAGGTTCTCAGATCACAAAGGTCAAATAGAAGAGCTACTCAAAGTATTTAAGAACTGGAACGACACAAGAGTGAGCAGTCAGAGTGAGCACCACGGCCAATCCAAAGCAATGCACATTGGGATGTTCTGGATGAATCTCAGCCCAAGAGTATACCATCAGTTTTGAAATATACTTCTGTTTTTCATCACTGACCTCTATCTATGAGAAAAACTTGAATTTGCTTGTTAGAGAATGGGAGGCCAGGTGGAGCAGAAGTGGCCCAACCATCCCAGCCAAGTCCCCAAGTACCCGAGACAGCCAGCTGAAATCTGCAAAGTCTATCTGACCTATAGCTGCCCCAGTATAGATGAGAAGACCAATAAAGACAAGAGAAAGACTCCCCAGCAGCTCCTAGCCTACAGCAATATTTTATCCAATGGAGATGGGGGATCTTCCGAAAACTTAAATGAGAGATTCTTATGTTCTGTGATCCTTTGCTCAGGAGGAGACAATCCCAATCAACATACTGCTTTTGTATTGCTTTACTTCCAACCATTATGACCCATATATTTTTTGCATTGCTAACCTATATTTATTATAATAAACTTAATGGTTATAAAATATTCCAGGAAGGCATATTAAGTAATTTACCTACTCCTGTCCATGTAGGTAGACATTTAGATGGCTTACATTTTCTGAGAATTAGAAACAGTTTTATACATATAACATATTCCATGTTTTGGATGATTTCTTTAGGATAGATTCATGGGGGTAGGATTACTTAGGGTCAAGGTTATGACAGTACTATGGCTCTTGAAATAGGCCATCTGACACTTTCCACAGGGACTGAAGCAATTTTCATGGGCACCAGTGGCAGAAGTGTATTGGTTTCTCTACACACTTTCCAGCACCAGATATATTTTATTTTTAGGACATACAAATTTAGTAGATGAGAAATTGAAAAATGGTTACATTTATTTAAGTGGATGAAAGCCTGGAGCAACCATGGAGCTGTCTTATTTATATACCACTAGAGAAATGAGGTTGGCATACAATTTTGAAAATGCAAAGAACTAAACAAGAGGTAAATGCTACTTAGATATTTACTTCTAGAACATTTACAGCATCTCAAAACTGTAGAAACCAGTGGTTATTTGCTTTTCTAAAAATGAGCTTTCAGAGGAGGAACACTCATGACTACACACCTAATATTTGAATATGTATAAATCACTTATAAATGCATAATTATATTGAAGGGATAACAATAACTTGACAACAAATAAGCTCTACAGGATTTTGCAATAAATTTTCATTGATACCTGTACTAGAATTGTTCTGCAGTTTCTAAATGCTACCCAAACAACATGACCACACCTGGGTGGACCTTTACCTTAAGACCCATCAAAACACACACAGTCACTGTACAGCCTGGTGAGGCTCTAGTGCTCTTCTATGCACATCCAGAGGGTTGGGCAAAGCCCCACATGGATCCCAGGTGGAACACTGTAGGGACACCTCCCTGGGCCTGGTGCAAGAGATCTCTGGCTAATAGCAGTTAAGCCCTGAAGTTTATTGAAGAGTTCATCTTCCATTCTCTTGTATAACTAAATTTGATCATTTTACAGATTTTTTTTCCCTCTGATTTCTTCATAGTTCTCCTTTTGATCTAGAATAGCCAGGACCTGAAGTCACAACAGGGAAACAGCTAAATTCAGATTGTGAAGGAGGGTCATCAAAGATTATGATATGACTGAATTCCTCAGGCTCTGGGACTTGTCCAAGATCTCACAGCTCATCTGGAAGGGTCAAAAGAGGCTGTTGTATCTCACTACAAAATGAAAAGATGTGATTTTGGAATCATTTATTGCCTGAGGATCTTCCACACTGCCTGCTGCCTTCATTAGTCCGGATTGAGAGTTGAGCAAGATGGGGAGAAATCAATATGCCACAAGGAAGGTGCCAAAGATGGAAAATGTGATACTAACTAGGATGTTTTCTCTTTTAACCAGCCAGCATTTTATTTCATTTTAAAATGAAATGCTATTCAATTTTTTAAGACTAGAGGAACTGCACGTTTCAATATAATGACAGAATCGAATGGACTGACTCTTCCCAGGACCCAAGATACCTTCTAATTAGCTCTAAGTTACACCGTGAACGTATATAACACTTCAGCACTAACTTATTTAATGTACATAGCCAGCTGAAAAAGATTTCACACCAGTCCTAATTTATTTAACTTTCAACCAGACAATAGCTTAAGTACTGGATGGAATGGCTGATCATTATTTTCTGCAGAAACAGGCTTTCGGGTATGCTATGTATGAGTCAAATGCATTTACTTTGATGCATTTTAAGTATCTTTATTTTTTTTTAAGAGAGAGGGACAGTGAGAGAAAGAGAGAGAGAGAGAGAGAATCAGTTTTTATTTAGTTTTTCATGTGGCTTTCATTGCTTGGACACATTGTCATGTATGTGGTGCTGGGGTTTGAACCTGCATACTCATGCATGCCAGACAAGTGCTGTAACCGCTGAGCCACCGCTCCAGCTCCAAGTATCTTTATGTATCTTTATTTTAATTATCAACACAAATGAAGTAACATGAAGAAATAAGCATAAAATCAAGAACTTGGACCATCAGGCAATGCACACTGTCATAGATTTCATTGCTAAAGTATCTCAGCAGCAAGATACTTAGAATAGAACATGTCTTTGAAAAGTAAGTCAATTTGAATCTGTGATGAATGTGATACTAATTATTAAAAGCTATTTGGGAGCTGGTGTGGTGGCTAAATGGTTACAGCACTTGCCCAGCATGTGCTAGTATGCGAGTTCAAACCCCAGCACCAAGTACATAACGAAGTCTCAGAGCAACGAAAGCCATATGAAAAACTAAATAAGTTTCTCTCTCTCTCTTTCAAAAAAAAAAAGGTATTTGATGTTGGTTATATACAGCAACAGTTTTAGGTTCTAAACGAATCCTGGCCTCTTGATTAATATTTTTAGAATATTAATATTAATATTTCATATCAACACTGAAGCCCAAATTTAACTGATACTGGTAAGAGTCAAAATAAGAACATGGGAAAACTACCATGTGAATTATGTGCACGAGGAAGGCAAGTGTCCTATGTGCTCTTACAGAAGCCATAGACCCAGGAATGCTGTGCCCGAGTTACATCCCAGCCCTTTTTGATTTTTATTTTGAGACAGGGTCATGTTAGTTGACCAGCTTGACCTCGAACTTGAGATCTTCCAGTCTCAGTCTCCCAAGACACTAGGATGTCAAGAAACCACTGTGTCTGTGTGTATGTGTGTGTCTAGATATACAAACGCATTCACTGTAAAAAATGTTGAGCTAGTGAAGATTTGAACAAATGTATTAAAACAGTGACTATCAGTTTAACACATGTTTCACTTTTCTCTCAAGAGGTGGAGTTTTCCTCAAGTCATTATTGAGTAGAAACAAATCAGTAGTTAAATCAAGACTAAATGAAATTGTTTAAGCATTTTAGTAAGTAGGGTTTTCATACAGAAGACAGGATTAAGAGATAGAAAAGACATGCCAGGGAAGTCTTTGCTACCATTATTGCTTTTAAATGTCTGAGTGGTCGTTTGAAGAAAGAACACAGCAGAATGGATGGCTGATGGGAACAAAGCAGTGACAGATTATTCTCTGAATGACCAACTCTGGGTTCTAATGAGGTGGTTTTATGAAAACTCAGCATGTTGTAATGAGCCATTTATATAACTATTTGCAAAGCTCTTGAAACATTCACAATGTTGCCCAGGTGTGGCACAGGTATATTTGCTTCCCAATTATTCCTCAACAAGTTCTGATTCCAAGTTGCAAAACAGTTCTTAAAGTTGAGCAGATAATTTTTAAATGAAGGGAAATAATAAAAAGTCCTGATTCCAAATGTAATATTCACGATGAATACCTGTTGGGGATTATGGTTAATTTTAAACATTTCAAGGATAGATGTTAGTGAGCATCTATCTTTGGCTCTCTTTGTGTTGTTTTTAAACAAACAAGTTTAAATATTAAAAAAATCCAAATCATCTATCTCTAATTCAATGTAGACATAAGGGAATTTCATAATATTAAAGAATAAGTGAAATATATTTTAAATGGAATATACTAGAACTGCCTGTAGGAAGATTGGAAGACAGAACTGTACATTTGTGTCATAAGGAACAAAATCAATATCACATTCAAAAGTCATGCAATGCCAAAAACTCAAATACAGATGAGCAAATGTTATAATTAAGTCATTATAATTTTTTATAAAAAATTACAGCCTTGCCTCTGATAATAATTATTTGGCTCTGTACTGCTGCTGACATGGTCCTTTTCCCAGAGTTTGGAAGAAAATATTTTCCTATTTTCAAAGAACATTTAAAGAGCTTCAAGCTCAGGAGCTGATACTGCGATATTTTATTCTGCCCAAATTAAGATTAAATCATTGAAAGTGTCAGAGCAAGAAGTAAAACTCTAGGGAGGCTATTAACAATTTAGCATTTCTAGTTCATGCTGAAGAGTTAATTCTACTTCCCAAAGAAAATGGCAGGAGTAGTGTTCATTAAAATTAAGGTCCTGTGATTGCAGAAATGTAGCACCTCCTTTCTATTAGAGCACGTCAGGAGTATGTACAAATGTCCCACGGATCTGTGAGGTTAGTGAGGTCTCAGCTTGATTTCTATTTCTTCACACAGAAAAATACAGACAATAAACTCTCAATTATTCACTAATGGAAGTAAGTTGCTGCATACATGTCTAGCAGTGTCCTCTGAGCTAACAGCTGTACCGGGCCTGGAAACAGTGATGATCTTTAAGATCACAGCTGTAAACTTGATTTTTAAGCATAGTAGTTTCCTTCTGATGTGCACTAATTTGTAGCTCAGGGTAACCTTGGGCAGCATGCCCTGTGAGTACCCCCATGTCACAGGACAAGCTATGTGTAGGAGGGCAGTAGCCTGCAGAAGTGACTGGGTAGAGCAACTGATGAGAGGTGACAACCAGGAGTTGTTCAAGAAGCTCTTCAAGACTTCTCAGAAGTATTTGGGATGGGGCTGGATATGTGTCAACTAAGTACCATTGCTATTCCATTTGGATACTAAAGGAAAAAGACTGGAAAACGTGATAGTATCATATACAAAATAGTGAACCATAGGCCTGCAGCTCCTTCTTGTCTGGCGAGGAGCTACTGAGTAACTCCAAGACAGGCAAGGCAGAAGGTCTGCCTTTGAGAGTGTTAGATAGGATAAGTCTACAAGGCCAGCAAAGAACTTGGACATTTTGGCTCAGTAGAAATGTGGAGACTTTTAGCAAGGACAAATGTAACACTTGAGGTTCTTAGTTACAACAAAAAGCTGCAGAGATCAACTCTATCTAATTTAAGCAAATAAAATTTGGGGGGCACCTGGAAAATTTAAGGCTATGTTGACAAGGATGGAGCCCAGAACTAATTAGTACCACTGCCACTAGGTATTCCAGCTGGCACAAGGGCCACTTATGTCTAAGAAGGCAATGATACCGCAACCACAGCTGGAAACAGCCCTGCTTCAGCCCAACAGTGACAGGAAGTGAATGTGGCATGCCAAGAACCTGTCACTTCTCCGGAGAGCAGAGTCACCATCCCTTGCTTCTTATGTCAAAGTGTGGAATAAAGGAGCCTAAGGTCTCCTGCCTGTAGCTCAACAGTAAGCTGGATGAATGGCAAGGACATAGCAGTAAAGACCATCTGTTCCCTGTCAAGTGTCCTTGGGTGGGGAATATTTCCTTGATATGAAGAGGGACATCCAGCTTGCCCACCAAAAGGAGAGGTGGTCTGCAAAGAAAGTTACTCATCTGATTTTGCTGCCTCAATGGTGGAAAAATGGAGGAAAAGAGATGGAAATAGGAATGAGGAGAGAACTAAGAGATGGGATGGAGATAAAAATATAAGGACCTGACGGGAAGATGATTCAAAACTGGTGTAGGAGAAGGAGGGAAGATGCAGCAGCATGTCAGGAGCAGGAAAGGCTGGTACCCATGCATCACCCCTGGGAATGCTTTCTGTGCTCTGACAACAGGAAAGGGGTTGGTTCTGGAGGAAGAAGCTTTAGACCTGGTGAGGGACACTCCCTAAAGGATGGTGCTTTTTTATTTCTTAGATTACATATGCTAATATTTTTCCTGGTGAAAATGATGTATTGTGAGAGAGTAAAAACTCTCACACTATAAAAGGTTAGATGTGCTCATGAAATGGAACCTACAGCCCCTAGAAGTACAGCTGAGCTAGCAAGGAAATAAAGGAATTCCCATCAGGAAAATACAGAGAGGAAATGAAAACCTGGTGCTATGGTAGCCCGTGTGGCTGCCTCAGAAAGAGCTCGCTGTGGCACCCAAAAGCCTGTGCTTCCACAGCACATAGAGGACACAGAGTGTGACAATGGTTAGAGATGTCCATGCCTTCAGGGACAAAGCAGAAGTTATCTTCCCACTGACTCAGGGGCAGTCAAGGAAGCTTGACTCCCAGGGCCTGAACGGGGGCCAAATAAGTCTCCCTGAGAATCTGTGGTGTGGCTTTTATAGAGCTTGAGTTTGAATAGCTGCTATGCGGTTCAAGAAACCCAAAGTAAAGTAAAACAGATGCCTCTATGAAGGGTGCCTGAAAGAACCAAAACCAGCTTATGAGGCGCACGCCACAGTTCACGCTGTGCAGCATCCTAAAGACAGAAGTAACCCAAGTGCAAGCCTCTAACCGCCTCCAAGGCAAACGACAAGGAAAACAATCCACCCTGGGTGAGGCTCAGATGCAGTACTCAACCCTGCAGAACTTCATGTAACTGCATTACTGGGTAAAAAGTACAAAACTGATGAAGGTGATGAAAGGCACAGAAGAAAGGGAATCAAGAAGAGATCACAACACAGATACTTTAACAGGTCCATTATCAGAACAAAATCTAACTTTTTTACATGTAACTTACCTAACACATAAAAGCAGAGAAAGGGTGAAAGTGAAAGGACAGAAAGTGAAATAACAAGTGTGATGGGTAATTTTCACTTTGCTAGGCCACAGTACAGATATTTTGCCAAACATTATTCTAGATGTTCCTGTAAATGAATGAATATACGTATATGTGAATATGTATAATATATTTGAATATGCATGTGTGTGCATTTTTAAAAGGAGAGTATCATTTACATCAGTAGACACTGAGAAATTCGGAAGTAGGTGCATAAAGTAGGTGGGCCTCATCTAATCAGCTAAAAACCTCAACAGAAAGACTGACCCCCTGTAAGAAGGAACTCTGCCAGCAGCTACCAATCCAACAGCTCAAACTGCAACTTTTTCCATGGGTCTCTGGCCTGCTAGAACACTGCAGAGGTTGGATTTGTGAAGACTTCACAATTGTGTGAGCCAATTCCTTAAAATAAATTTCTATATATGAACATTAAAAGAAATGAATCACACAGTCTATAAATCATTCTCTTCTCACTCCCTCATATGCACACACACGCACCCCTGTTGGTTGTTTCTCTAGAGAACCCTGATTAATATAATAAGCAAAAGAAAGGTGAAATGGACCATTAGGATGAAGAAATTCAGAACATTTTGATAAAAGAACAGCTCACAGGGAAGTTTACCAGGAAACTGAACAATTCTGAAGTCATATACATATGATACAAGAGTCATAAAATATGCAAAGCAGAAATTAACAAATTATAAGGAGATATTGATAAATTCATAATCAAAATGAGAGTTGTTAACAAGGTGATTGTTCTAGCAAGGAGACAAAAGAATCCAAATGAATTGTAAAGGAAGGAATGTAATATAACTAATAGGATTATAGTGGACACACACAGAACATTGTACTCTACAACTTAAATATTTAAGGCACACTTCTAAATGACACCAAGGTGAACAATGGAATGTAGAATATATTTAGTAGAACACAGGACAGATTCATAGCTAAAAATGTTACATATCGAAATTTGTAGCTTTCAGTTAATTGAAGAATTCTTGAAAGGATAATTTTAACTCATAAGTAATTTTACTAGAAAATGGAAGAGATTTAAAAATTAACCAAGAAATACGGAAAAAATATAAAGGAAAGCAAGAAATGATTATCATAGAGGTAAACAGGGTAGTTATATTTAGGAAGAGAGCAGAATGTAAAGAGGCGAGGGTACATAGAGCATCCTAGGGACAATGTTATCAATGTTTTTTTTTTGCTTTTCTTTTCCTTTTTTTTTTAATGTTTGTTTTGTTTTGTTTTTTTTGTAATCACATATCAGGCCATAAAGCAACTCCCCCAAATTTTCAATAATCATAATCCATACATCATGTTCTCCAACCACAATGCAATTCCACTAGAAGTCAAGAATGACAAAAAACCCTCACAGGTTTAGAAGTCTAAGATCACATTTATAAATGACTTAGGATTCAATGACGAGATTATACTGAAATTGCTAAAAAAATTAGAACTGAGTGATTATAAAAACTCTCAAAACTTTGGAATGTGGTGTCAGTGACCCTCAAAGAGTTATTTTTAGCCCTAAATACTTACACTAGAAAAGAAGAAAGGTGGACAAGGAGTTCAGCAAGCAAATTAATATATCAGAAAAACAAAAGCAGAACGAACCCCAGGAAAATAGAAGGAAATAAGTACAAGAGAAAAGATCAGTAAGTGAGAAGCAAACATATACACAAAAAATATCAACAAAGCCAAGAGAAGATTCTCAGAAAAGACTGATTGAATAGACGAATCTCTGGAAAGGGAAAAGAAGAAACACCACAAGGAATAAACAGACAGCAATAAGGCACTTAGTGACTCTGTGTCCCATGGGCAAATCATTTCATCTCTACACCACTTTGGCTTCGTCATGTGTAAATTGGGGGTATGCAAAAGATCAATTTAATATGATTGTTGTGAGAATTAACTTGGCTAATTGTATATAATATGCTTAGATCAGTCCATGGCAATAAAAACTAATATATTTATTGCTAACTAAATGTTAGTTGTTGCTCCTGCTATTGGTGTTTGTCTGTTTTCCCTTAGATAATACACTATTTTTATTACTATTTTCAAAGAACAGCTTTTGGTTTTGCTGATCTCATCTTTTCGCATTGTTTTCTATGTCTCTAATTTCTGCTACTATAGTTAGAATTTTTTTCCTCTGCTTTCTTTTTGTTTATTCTGCTGGTTCTTTAACAAGTTTTTTAGTTGAATATTCAATACATTTATTTTCAACGTTTCTTATTTTAAAATTTATGTTTAATGCTAATGTTTTTTTTTATCTGGCTGAAGTTCTTAAGTTCTGCTTCAAACTATATCACATTATTTCTTCAGTTCTATACTAGTTTCAAAACATGCCCTGAAGTTCTTTGACACCCTGAGACTCAGGGAAAAGTTAGGCAGTCAGTATGGCAGGAAGATGAGGGTCGATAAGGTGGAAATTAGCTGATGGTTATTTTTTTCTAAAAGGGCAAAGAGTGTCCACCATTACTCCCTCTCACCCGCCTACTAACAAGGCCCTCTGCTAACAAAGGTGTTCCAGGGAGAGACTTCCTTCTGCTGATAAAGGTTCTCATGTGCCCACGACAAAAGTCTAAATCAGACCAGAACTTCTGCTCAGAGGCAGAATGCGCTTGCATTCTAGAACTATACACAAATAAATAAATAATAAATAAAATCGAATTTTACTCTTTTAGAATACAGAACAGCTTCAGAACTGACCTCCAATGAATAGAAGGTGTTACTGCTGAAGCCAGTTTCTGCATGGCTCTGGAGCTCCTGAGATGGGCATCTTAGACCCTTGCCACCACATTCTGGGGAACCCTTGGCTACATTAAGAGGCTATGTATTACAGGCAAGGACAGCCAAGAGGCAAGAGGCTTCTTCCCTACACCCAGTTCCCACTCCACTGGGAGAGTAGATGCTCTTCCTTGGGTGTGGCATACCAACACTGGGCCCCTGATTTATGCTCACCACAGTTTGCTCACAAGGCAGAGACTCCGTGCTGGAAGAAGCAAACTGACAAGGACAGAGGCTACAACCTCCACCTGCGCCTTGCTCATAAAGCAGGCCATCACTCTGAGACAGACTGTCCCTCACCCAGGTCCAGGGGGACATAACAGATTATGCCCAGGGGAAGAGGCAGATCGTAAGAACAGGGAACTCCCAATGTTCTCCCCAAAGGAAATGACTTTGGAATAGTACAAGGAAGTTGAGGCTCAAGGATACTCTCAACGACAAAGATGCTTTGGTGGTGAACAAGTTGGCAGAGACTGGTTCCATTGGGGCAACATGCTAAAATGTAGCCTTCTTCACCACAGAGAACCAAGGAAAGAGATAGCTCAGAGGAGTCCTGTTGATATCAGAACAAACCTGAAGGACTACTATGCAAAGAGGCCCAAATTAAACTGGATTAGACCGTGGAGCAATTTTTGCCCTAAAGCATTCTTGCAAACAAATACAGCAATGAGCCAGCAAGTAGTAGAGATGAACAGCTGGATGTGATACCAAAGAGGCATGTGTTTTAGCATAGAGATCAGGAAGAAAGAGAGCCCTACTAAACCATGATCTTCCCAGGTGACTACGTACACTGGAGGATGCACTGAGAAGGCAGAGGCTCCGTGTTATAGGATGTGGTGGGGGAACAGAATCCACTAAAATAATCCAGCCAGGCACCAAGCCAGTAAAAAAACAAACAAGCTCCTGAGAGAACCAATAACTAGAGTTGCTTCACTATATTATCTAAAAAATTGTTCAGCTTCCAAGAAGAAATTATAAGATACAGTCCCCCTCCACCCTTTCTCTATGCGGTTTTTTCATCTGGCTGTTCCTCAGCTGTAACCTGTACTGGAAGTCTACTAAGCAAAAAATAGCAAAATATCACTGATATACAGGGAGAAAAAAGTTAACGAGAGAAACTGACTATCCTGATGAGGGAATTAACAAACATTTCAAAGCAGAATTATAAATATGTTCAAATAACTACTGGAAATCTTGTTAAAGTAGTACAAGAAGGCACGATGACAATGTCTTATCAAATAGAGAATATTAAAAGAATTTTCACAAAAGTGTGATTCTAATGTTGAGAAATATAATAGATGAGATGAAAAATTCACTGGAGACCCTCAACTATAGATTTTTTTAACACAAAATATTCGTTTATCAATACAGTAAAAGGGGTTAAAACAGATTTATTACAAACATATAGGACTGGACTAACTGTAACCCAGACTAAGTGATCAAACAATTGTTTCCGAATGGTTTGTCTCCTCAAGTCATCATCCACAAGACTGAGGAGCTGTAGGAATATTCAGGTACACACTCAAAAGGCCCTGCTTCTTCTCCAACGTTGTGGAAAGGGACTGTACATCACAGGGCAGAGCCCTATGCTCCCACTGCCACTTGGCCAGAGCCCGGGGTGAGTGACCTCCAGGAGTTTTCATGTTGGATCGACTACAGATTTGAAAAGGCAGAAAAAACAAACAGAAAAATTGAAGATATGTGGATAGAGTCTATGCAATCCAAAGAACAGAGAAAACAAGAAGAAAACTGGATAGAGCCTTAGGCAAATGTGGGTATCATTAAGTGATAAAAATGTTGTACAGTTGATTGTGTGATGGCTATACAACTGTGAATATGCTAAAAACCATTGAATTATATACTTTTTAAATTTTTATTTGAATTATATACTTTTAAATGTGAATCATATGGTATATGAATTATATCTCAATAAAGCTATTTAGGAAAAAAACCTGGTACATTGTTCCCTCCACTGCATTCCCAACTGCTGTGTAAGCTCCATGAAAGCAGGAACTTTTCCTACATGGTTCACTAACCACAATGCTTGCAAGCATCTAAATGGTGTCTTATAAATGCTGTTACTGGGCGCTGAAATCTTTAAGTGAATGAGTTGCTACAGTTTGGATCTGGAATGTCCCTTAAAGGTCCTGTGTTAAAGACTTGGTTCCAGCTTGGTGCAGGTGGTGGAATCTTTAAGAGGTGGAGCCTACTGAGAGGTTTTCAGGTCATTGTAGGGCAGGTCCTGGAAGGGAACAGTGGGACTCCAACCATTTCCTTTCTTTTTCTGCTCCCCAGTCATGAGGTGAGCAGTTTTGCTGTATCACATGCCCCTGCCAAGATGTGCCATCTTGCCACAGGTGGAAAAGCAACAGGGTCAACCAATCATGGACTGGAACCTCTAAAACTGTGAGCTAAAATAACCCTTTTCTCTTCATAAGTTTATCATCTCAGGCACTTGTTATAGTAATAGAAATCTGACTATTACAACAAATTACCATTAAAGAACATTTCCCTCTAGCCCTCCTTCTTTGTGATTTTTTTTCTCAAATTTATTAGAAGTATATAGCGATACAGGCTACAGTTGAGGGGGAAACATTATAAAACAGTAGCAAACAATGCATATAAACTTTGTTACCCAGGGGTAATGCCAAAGCATAGATAAACCAATATGGGTTTTACCTGTTGCAGTTTCCCCCAGAAGAACTCATGTGTTAAATGGGTAGCTTGTGGGGGAATGACATCGGTTTCTGGGATGGTTCCCCCATCTTCCCAATCCCCAGACTCCTATGAGTTCTTCATATACTCTCCCCCCTCCCCATCCCCTTCCCTACACTTCCAAGTATCCTAGGGAGCTTTCCCCCTGTTGCACTGAAAGTCATTCAATTTGAGGTTTTGTTAGGTCAGCCATCTGTCCTACTGCTTCAACACAAATTCTAGTATCAACAGATGAGAGAAACCATTCGGCCCTTGAGTCTCTGAGCTTGGGAGACTTCACTAAGCATAATTCTGTCCATCTCCGTCCATTTGATTTCGAAAGCTATAATATCATCTTCTCTGATGGCCGAGTAGTATTCCATAGTATATATGAACCAAAGCTTTTGTATCCACTCATCAAGTGAGGGGCATCTGGGTTGGTTCCATAATCTAGCTATAGTAAATTGAGCTGCTATAAACATTGATGAAGCCACATCGCTATAATACACTGATTCCAAATCTTT
>PVKS010033320.1:0-21807 GCA_004027875.1 Aplodontia rufa
AGCACTTTTTGACTATTGCATGTGATTTAAGGAGCAAAATGCGGGGCATTTTCCCTATGTATTTCAGGGCACTGGGCCAGCAAACTGTCATATGCTTAGTACTGTATCATGGTGTCAGAAATAGGATGTACAAATATTTGTGATGGAAGCCCAGTATTAGTGTGTTAACAGGCCCACGTATACAAGGTATTTCCTGAGGGACCTCACCAGTTATCTTGTGATAGGGGAAATGTTGATTAAAGACTGTTTTTCACAGTGGCATGAATAGGGGTTCCAATTTCGCTTCTGATGAGGATTTTATACAGTATTTCAACATTTTCACTCATTTCCTACTCCTCTTACTTGAAAGGCTTGCTAGGTTCCAGGACACTCAGACCAATGTTTGCAAGGAAGACAGGTTTTCCATTCAAGCTGTCAAAGTGTGGTCCTAGATTTCCCCACTCAACTGCATAGCAGCAGACAGGAAGGTGCAAATTGAGAGCAGAATGGAAATTGTAGAAAGGGTCAAAGGAAAGTGAGGATCCAAAAAGTGTTAAGGTCTGACTTTTCTCACTGATCATAAAAGAATGATCCTTGACTATATGGCTGTTTAGCATTTGGAGATCACCAGCTGCAGAGGAACAAGTCTTCTCACTCAGCTGTGGGGCAATCATTTTGAGATCTGTTATTGAAAATAGAATATCTCTACATATTGAAAGCACACAGCCTCTTTTCTCATGGCTTTTTCATGGTATCTGTTTTTTATGTATAGTAATGGAGTGTCTGAATATGTTCTTTCAAATATTTTAATGAGAAAACATTTCCAATTTTTGTTTATCATTGCATATTTTTTAGAAGAACCTTAGAAGTGAAGTCCTGAATAACTTGTTTCTCTGCAGTTTCTCCTCTAGAAAACTTTATATCATATTCACCCACTATTACTCCTTTTCATTTTCTTTATTTGAAGTTTGCTGTATGACAGCACAAGTATACAATATTTGAATAGATAAGAAAAGTTCTGTTGCTTTTGACATTTCTCTTTTTTGTACGATTTAACTACTTTTTCCTTTGTGAATCCGTTTTTATTCACTTTTCAATGCTTTTTTCCTTTTTTCCTTGTATCGCTTTTTTTTTTAAACTGGAGCATTTCTTTTATTTTCATGAAAGCTTAAAATCGACAATCTTGGATTTAAAAACAATGATAAGGAAGGGTGATATGGATGTTCTCACAATTGCTAAGGGAGGAAAAAATGTCAGGATGTTATTGCATTATATTTTTTTAATTTTTTATTTTTGAACAAACTTACAAGATTTTAACAAAATAATATAAAATGTGTATAAATTGTGTATATATTCTGGATATTGCAATTATCCCCAGGAGTGCCCCTCCAATTACCCTCCCTTATCCCTCCCTTCCCCTTCCCATTATAACTCTAAACAAGTATTAGATTGTAAAGCACTACATCTTATCTGGATTTAACTCATGCTACTAGACCAACTTTCTCATTTTCCAGGGTCTAGTCCCCACCTCCACAGATAAGAGGAGACAATGGACCTTTAGATCTCTGGGTTAAGCTGATTTTACTCATCATGATCTCTTCCATAACCATTAATTTACCCTGGAAGGCTGCAATATCATTGTTTCTGATTGCTGTGTAATATTCCATTGTATAAATGTACCATAGTTTTTGGATCCATTCTTCCTGTGAGGGACACTGGGATTCTTTTTTATTCATTTTCAATGCTTTTTTCCTTTTGAGTATCTCTTTTTTAAGATTGAATATTTACCCTTTTTTTACTCTTTTTTAATTTTTTTAAAATTGTTGAACAACCATACAAGGTTTTAAGAAAATAATATAAAATGTGTATAGATTTACCCCCAGGAGTGCCCCCCAATTACCCACCCTTATCCCTCCCTTCCCCTTCCCACAATATCTCTAAAAAAGTATTGTTATATAACTTTACAACTTTTCTGGATTTAACACATGATAATAGACCAAGTTTCTCACTCGGTCTAGTCCCAACCTCCACAGATGAGTGGAGACAATCAACTCTTAGTTCTCTGGGTAAAGCTGATTTTACATAGCATAATTTCTTTCATAGGCATACATTTACCTTCAAAGGCGCCAATATCATTGTTTCTAATTGCTGTGTAAAATTCCATGATATAAATGTACCACAGTTTTTGGACCCATTCATCCAGTGAGGGATATCTTGGTTGTTTCCATAGTCTAGCAGTAGTAAATTGAGCTGCTATGAGCATAGATATTGCTGTGTCACTATGATGTGCTGATTCTAAATCCCAAGGATAGATACCCAGGAGTGGAATAGCATGGTCGTATGGTGTGCTCATCCCTAGTTTTTTTAGGATTCTCCACACTGCTTTCCAAAGGGGCTGTACCAGTCTGCAGCTCCACCAACAGCGTGTTAGTGTGCTTATCGCTCCATAGCTACTCCAGTATCTGTTATTGTTTATTTTCTTCATTTTTGCCATTCTGACTGGCATAAGGTGATATCTTAATGAGTTTTCATTTGCAATTATCTGATTACTAGTGATTTGGGGCACTTTCTCATGTATTCATTTGCGTTATCAATGTCTTCTTTGAGAAATTTCTATTTAGCTCTTTGGCCCATTTATTGATTGGGTTGTTTGTGTTTTTGTATTTGAGATTTTTGAGGATTTTGTAGATTGTGGATATAAGGCCCCTGTTCGAGAAATGATAGCCCATGATTCTCTCCATGTCCATTGGAAACCTCTTGTCTCTTTTGATTGTTTCCCTGGCAGTACAAAAGCTTTTTAGCTTTATGGCATCCCATTCACTGATTTTTGACTTTAGTTCCTTCACTTTAGGAGACATGTTGAGAAACTCTTTGCCTACTCCCAAATGCTGAAGTGTTAGACCTAATTTGTCTTCCATCAGTTGCAGTGTAGCTGGTTTAATTCCTAGCTCCTTGATCCATTTCGGTTTGATTATCATGCAAGGAGAAAGAAATGGGTCTAATTTCCACTTTCTGCAAGTAGCTGTCCAGTTTGTCCAACACCATTTATTGAAGAGGCTGTCTACGCTTCATGTAATATTTTGTCCCCCTTTGTCAAAAATCAGATGTTTAAAGATTTGAGGATTTCTTGAACGTAAATCCAATTTTCAGAATCTTTATGCATAATATATTATTTTGTTAAAATGTGTATGATTGTTCAACAAATAAATTTCTCAATAAAAACATTTGAAGGTTTTTTTCAGGGTTTTCTATCCTATTCCCTCAATGTTTAATTTGCTAAAATGGAAGTATTCAGGGAATATACCACAATCAATAGAAAAATATTTTTCATGCTTATTAGAAAAATATAGGATGATTTTGGGAGCCAGAATAAGTGATGGGACATTTTCTCTAGATATTCCTGATTTAGTTGTACAATTGTAGCATTACTTCCTTATATAATTCTGAATTAAAATCATTAAGAATTCAAGAAAATATAAATATAATTCACTATTTGATCTTTAGTATACCTTTTGTAATGAAAATATTCCTACATTTATGGTTTTACTTAAGACATGCCCACCAAGATTAAATTCATGGTCAGATGTCTTACCTGAGATGTTATTTTGAGAGTTTCTGCATCTCTTTTCTTCATATTCGAGAAATATTCTTTTACTGACAGATATAAAAATGAAAATAAAAATGATTATCTTAAGACTGATCTGAAAATATCTAGCACATAAATCAAATAGTAAAGGGTGAATAAGACAAAGTCAATTCTACTTGTAGAATTTATCCCACATGCTTCAAATTTGTAAACTCCATAAACAGGTGTAAAAATAATAATGAAGTCAGAAAATGTTAAGGTGAACCTGATGTGAAGCAGGGGCCATCATCCATAATTTTTTATTTTCTTCATCTTTGCCATTCTGACTGGCGTAAAGTGATAACTTATTGTTTTTTTTTTCATTACTCTTTTTATTGGGAAATTTCTTATTGAACAACCATACATAATTTTTACAAAACAATATAAAATGTGTATAGATTCTGAACATTAGAATTACCCCAGGACTGCCCCCCCAATTACCCAAACTTATTTCTCCCTTCCCATTCCCACAATATCTCTAAAGAAGGATTATGCTGTATAGCATTACACCTTCTCTGGATTTAACACATGATAATAGACCAACTTTCTCACTGACCAGGGTCTAGTCTCAAGCTCCACAGATGAGTGGAGACATTCGATACTTAGTTCTCTTGGTTAAGCTGATTTTACTCAGCCCCTCTGGAAAGCAGTATGGAGAATCCTCAAAAAATAGGGATGGGCCCACCATACGACCATGCTATTCCACTCCTGGGTATCTTTCCAGGGGATTTAGAAACAGCACATTATAGTGACACAGCAATATCTATGTTCATAGCAGCACAATTTACTATTGCTAGACTATGGAAACAACTCAGATGTCCCTTACTGGATGAATGGATCCAAAAACGGTGGTACATTTATATCATGGAATTTTACACAGCAATTAGAAACAATGATATTGCAGCCTTTGAAGGTAAATGGATGGCTATGGAAGAAATTATGCTGAGTATAATCAGCTTAACTTAGAAAACTAAGGGTCGAATGTGAGTATCTCTTAATAAATCATTTAGGCCATCTCAAAATTGCTGAGTCTGGGGCTGAAGTTGTGATCCTCATATCTCTGCATACTAAGCAATTGATTTTATGGTCATGTATTTACTTGTCTTGCTGTAGTATGCTCTTTATTTTCAACAGGTAATGGTATACTAATAGGAAATTTGTATAAGTGGAATAGAATAAGCATTCTGAAACTTTGAAATATCATTGAGAATCTAAGTTTGTGATATTACTTACATTTCATATTTAGGAATGCAAATATTATCCATTCATAAAAAAAACTTTGATTCTAGAATATCAAGTATCTTTTCCTGTGGTTATCAGAAGTTGAAATTGACACCTGTGCCACCTTACCACTCAGCAGCATTCCAACCCATTTACTGTTTATTTTGCATCATGTGCTTGATAATTTGTCACAGTGGTCTGGAAGTTAACATCATCCTGCTTCAGAAGCACCCTGTATGTAGAATGACATGATTGTGCAACCACCTCAGAAGCCATCTACATTTCTATGTCACAATATGAAAATGCATGAAAGAACACAGTTTGAGAGTTTTCATTCAGGCAAAATGAGAAATGTATCAGCTTCAATTAGAAATTTGTATTCACTCACTCTATATTATTAAAGCATAGCTAATCATAACTTGAAAACCACGTTGGTCATTGTGCTTTTTTTATTTGAAAACTGGACTGTTGAAACCACAGGCTGGAATGAAAAACTTAAACATGGAATTATACCAACAGTTGAAGAGCCAGCAATCTGAAAATAATTCTGTCAAAATTAATACAAAACCCTCTATGAAAAAAATTATTATCCAAAGGAGGCATATGCTTTTAAAAATATTTAAAGTGCACTTAGCTGGATGAGAAAGATCTCTTTAGTTTATAGTTTTTATTTTACAATCTATGAGGAAAATGTACATCAGTATTTTTGTTTAATTTTGGCTGTTGGAAATCAAAGGCTTCATGCCTAACTGAAAAATTTGAAATTCCCTGCTGTATTTATAATTAATTTTAAAGCATTTAATCCACCAGCTGTAACCACAACCTAATGTTGTGCATGTTCTGTGGTTTCTCAGCCCCCTTCCAACGTTCAAAATTTCTTCTTACACTGCACAGGCTAAAAAGTTGATATATTAAATGTGAAGCCATTTACCTGAAATTCATTGAACATTTTTTTCTGTTCCTTCAAAGGCATTTCTGACATGAAACAATTGTAAAATACACATTAGCTGTCATTCGGGAAATTCATAACTGTAACAAATAACAATATCCATCCCTGTCTATGTCTAATTTTCATACATTCTCTAAATCTAAATATAAATTAAATGAAAAAGTTAAATCATAAATTATCTTTAATTAAAATGAAAGGAAATTTCTTTGTCGTTGTCATTCAGAACACTTTCTTTAGTAATTTTAAGAAATAGAGGTTTTTGAAAGAAGATGGTTTTTATCCCAGGGACACTGACCCCGTGAAGCTCCCGAGAGTCATCACAGGCTACACATCGGCACGTGGATTCCCACGAGAGATCCCATCACTTGAAGAATTTGAAATTCCTCAAAATGGCTACTTGCTCAGTACCATACTACACAGTCAGAATTCTCTCAAAGAAAACTGCCACTATTGGTGCTAATCATCAGCTACTCGGTTTCAACTGGAACAGAATAGTTTCGGCACCTACAGCCTTCCAAATTCCCACAGATCCGTCTGGCATCTCTAGGTTTAGATCGACCAAATTACTCCTCTTCACAATGAAGCAAAATCATAAGAAGCTCCAGTTACTACAACAAGACTATCAAGGCTGAAATAAAAGACAAGCTCTCTATCTCAAAAATGAGGAAAAGAGGACATACTTCTCAAATCCAATCTTCCCCACCTAAGGATCCCATAGCTGAGGCCCTAGATGAAAACCAAAGGCATTGTGTCAACACAATGTTTAGTAATGCAATCAAAGAGTTGAGAGAGGAATTAAGGAAAGAGAGCAAAGAGCAATTTCAAGAGATGAGAGACAAAATCTACAGAGATATTAAGGATCAGTTCCAGGAGATGAAAGATCAGCTGTACAGGGATATTGACATTCTGAAAAGAGATGTAGCAGAGCTAACAGGATTGAAAAACACGGTTAACCAACTCAAAGCTTCATTGGAAGACACCAACAACAAAGTAAACTCTAATGAAAATAGATCTTCAGGGCTTGAAGAAGGAGTATCGGATAATGAGGATCGCCTAAACAATGTAGAAATCAAAGAAGAAAAGCGAGATAAACAGCTTACTTTACATAATCAAAACTTCCAAGTAGTATTTGATGAGATGAGGCATAATAATCTGAGAATCATTGGCCTAGAAGAAAACTCTGAACACCAAACAAGAGGATTCAGGAACCTTTTAAGCGACATCATAAGCGAGAACTTTCCTCATGTGGCGATTGATCCGGAATACCACATTCAAGATGCTTATAGAACACCAAAAAGACCCAATCAGAGGAGAAACTCACCAAGACATATCATTTACAAACTGAATAACAGAGAAATTAAAGAGAGAATTCTAAAAGCTGCTACAGTAAAGCCCCAAATCGCATTCAGAGGAAAACCTATTCGAATCACTTCGGATTTTTCAGAACAAACAATGAAGGCTAGAAGAGCTTGGAACAATATCTTTCAAGTGTTAAATAATAACAATTTTCAACAAAAGATAATATATCCGGCAAAACTCAGCTTCAAATGCAAAGAGGAAATTAAATATTTTAACAATAAACTCATGCTTACAAAATACGTGAACACTAATCCCGCTCTACAGAACGTCCTCAAAGACGTTCTCCATTCAGAAGACAATGCCAACGATATGATAAATCCTTAATCAAGTGCAAATTAACAATTATACAATACAAGCACTAACTTTCAAGATGACTCAAAATCCTGTAATAGATACAATGTCAGTGAATCAGCCTCCCATATCTATACTTTCCTTGAATGTGAAAGGTCTCAATGCCCCAATTAAAAGGCACAGACTGACCCAATGGATCAAAAAACAAAAGCCAACAATATGTTGCCTGCAAGAGACACATTTGACACTCAAAGATAAACACAGGCTGAAAGTGAAAGGATGGCAAAATGTCTACCAGGCCTGTGGCCCAAAAAAGCAAGCTGGTGTAGCGATTTTAATCTCTGACAAAATTAATTTCCAACTAAAACTACTCAGAAAGGATAAAGAGGGACACTTTATCATACTTAAAGGGACAGTTCACCAAGAAGATATAACAATAATCAACATTTATGCCCCCAATTACAACCCCATACATGGAAAACATACTTAAGGACAGTAATCCCCTCATTGATCTCATTACAATAATCCTGGGGGACTCAACACACCATTATCAACTCTAGACAGATCATCAAAACAAAAAATCAATAAAGATGTCTCCAATCTTAACTACTCTATCGAACAATCGGGCTTAACAGATATATACAGAATATTCCATCCTAAGACAGCTGAATTTACCTTCTTCTCCTCAGCCCAAGGATCCTTCTCTAAAATAGATCACATCCTAGTTCACCGGGATAATCTGAGCAAACACAAAAAAGTGGATATAATCCCATGTATTCTGTCAGATCATAACGCTATGATCTTAGCAATCAACAACAAGAGAAACAACAGGAACTATTCAAATACTTGGACATTGAATAATTACCTCTTGAATGAAGGATGGGTAAAAGAGGAATTGAGAACAGAGATTACGAAGTTGTTGGAATTGAATGAAAATGAAGAAGCAACATACCAAAATCTCTGGGACAATATGAAGGCTATCTTAAGAGGTAAATTTATAGCTCTGTACGCATACATCAAAAATCTAGAAAGAGAGCAGATTAATAGCCTTATGCTTCAACTCAAACAACTTCAAAAGGAGGAATAATCCAATCCTAAATCTAACAGAAGACAGGAAATCATCAAAATCAGAGCTGAAATCAATGAAATTGAGAACAAAAAAGCTATCCAATCTATTAACAAATCCAAGAGTTGGTTCTTTGAAAGAGTGAACAAATTTGACAGAACCCTTTCCAAACTCACCAAAAAGAAGATTGAAAGGAAGCAAATCAACAAAATCAGAGATGAAAATGAGGATATCACCACAGACCCATCCAAGATACAGAAGATTATCAGAACCTATTTTGAAAATTTATACTCTACCAAATTTGAGAACCTGGAAAACATGGACAGGTTCTTGGACACATACGACATCCCATCTTTAATACAGGAGGATATTGAAAACCTCAATCAACCAATCACAGAAAGTTAAATTGAAGCAATAATCAAAGCTCTCCCGAAAAAGAAAAGTCTAGGTCCAGATGAATATACGGCAGAATTCTACCAAGCCTTCACAGAAGAACTAACACTGCTCCTCTTCAAGCTCTTCCAGGAAATTGATAGAGAGGGAACACTCCCAAAAACTTTCTATGAAGCAAATATTACACTGATTCCAAAGCCCAACAAAGACAAGTCAAAGAAAGAAAACTACAGACCAATTCCCCTGATGAACATGGATGCAAAAATCCTTAATAAAATTTTAGCTAATCGGATACAAAAGCATATTAAAAAGATAATTCATTACGACCAAGTGGGCTTCATTCCAGGGAAAAAAGGCTGGTTCAATAAACGCAAATCAATAAATGTAATTCACCATATAAACAAAATTAAAAACAAAAACCATATAATTATCTCAGTTGATGCAGAGAAAGCATTTGATAAAATTCAACACCATTTTATGCTCAAAACTCTGGAAAAGATAGGGATCAAAGGAAGATACTTTAACTATGTCAGAACCATCTATGACAAACCCATAGCCAACATTATCCTCAATGGAGAAAAATTGAAAGCATTTCCACTGCAGTCAGGTAGGAGACAAGGCTGTCCGTTATCCCCACTTTTGTTCAATATAGTCCTTGAAACCCTTGCCAGAGTTATCAGGCAAGACAAGGAAATCAAAGGTATTCATGTAGGAAAAGAGGAAGTCAAGTTATCTCTATTAGCAGGTGACATGATTTTATACCTAGAAGACCCTATAACATCAGCCAGAAAACTCCCAGAGCTCATAGGAGCTTTTAGCAAAGTAGCTGGCTACAGGATCAACTCCAGCAAATCACTAGCATTTCTTTACACCAACAACAAAGCTGCAGAAGAAGAAATCAGAAAATCTCACCCATTCACCATCAATTCCAAAAGAATCAAATACTTGGGTATTAACCTTACAAAGGATATTAAAGACCTATTCAAAGAAAATTATCAAACACTAAAAAAAGAAATTACAGAATACCTGAGTAGATGGAAAAACATTCCATGCTCGTGGTTAGGCAGAATCAACATAATAAAGATGGCCATTCTACCCAAAGCCCTTTACAGATTCAACACAATCCCCATCAGGATACCTATAGCATTTTTCAGAGATATAGATAAAGCAATTCTCAAGTTCATATGGAACAACAGGAGACCCAGACTAGCCAAAACACTACTCTATAGAAAAGAAGAATTAGGGGGCATCTCAATCCCTGACCTGAAATTATATTACAGAGCTGTAGTACCAAAAACAGCATGGTATTGGTATCAAAACAGAACCGAAGACCAGTGGAACCGAATAGAAGATCGTGAGACAAACCCACAAATATTTAACTATTTGATATTTGATAAAGGGGGCAAAAGTATAGTGTGGAAGAAAGATAGCCTATTCAACAAATGGTGTTGGACAAACTGGACTGCCATTTGTAGACAACTGAAGCTAGATCCTTATCTTTCACCCTGCACAAAAATTGAATCAAAATGGATCAAAGACCTGGATATTAAGCCTACAACTCTAAATTTATTAGAAAAAGAAGTAGGTCAAACACTACACCTTATAGGAGTTGGCCGCTTCTTCCATAATAGAACTCCTATGGTGCATGCTGTAAAATCAAAATTAAATGAATGGGATGCAATTAAACTAAAAAGCTTCTGCAGAGCCAAAGATTTAGTTGAGAGCATCAACAGAGAACCCACAGAATGGGAGAAAATTTTTGCCTGCTACACCTCAGGCAGAGGGCTAATATCCAGAATTTATAGGGAACTAAAGAAATTAAATTCCAAACTTACAAAAAATCCAATCAATAAATGGGCTAAAGAACTTAAAAGAAACTTCTCTCCAGTCGAAGTTCAGAAAGCCCATAAATATATGAGAAAATGCTCTACATCATTAGCTATAAGAGAAATGCAAATCAAAACTTCAATGAGATACCACCTCACTCCTGTTAGAGTGGCAAAAATGAAAAATGCAAACAACGACAGATGCTGGATGGGCTGTGGGAAAAGAGGAACACTTCTACACTGCTGGTGGGACTGCAAACTGGTTCAGCCACTATGGAAAGCAGTATGGAGAATCCTCAAAAAATCAAGGATGGAACCACCTTACGACCCAGCCATCCCACTTCTGGGAATTTTCCCAAAAGAGTTAGAATAAGCGTATTATAGCGATGTGGCCTCATCAATGTTTATAGCAGCTCAATTTACTATAGCTAGATTATGGAACCAACCCAGATGCCCCTCACTTGTTGAGTGGATACAAAAGCTTTGGTTCGTATATACTATGGAATACTACTCGGCCATCAGAGAAGACGATATTATAGCTTTCGAAGTCAAATGGATGAGATGGACAGAATTATGCTTAGTGAAGTCTCCCAAGCTCAAAGACTTAAGGGCCGAATGGGTTCTCTCATCTGTTAATACTAGAATTTATGTTGAAGCAGTACGAAAGATGGATGACCTAAGAAAGCCTCAAATTGAATGACTTTCAGTGCAACAGGGGCGAAAGCTCCCTAGGGAACTTGGAGGTGGAGGGAAGGGGATGGGGAGGGGGGAGGGTATATGAATAACTCATAGGAGTCTGGTGATGGGGAAGATGGGGGAACCATTCCAGAAGCTGATGTTATTCCTACACTAGATACCCATTTAACACATGAGTTCTTATGGGGGAAACAGCAATAGATGAAACCCATAGTAGCTTATCTATGCGTTAGCATTACCCCTGGTTATCAAAGTTTATACACATTGATTGCTACAGTTTTGACAATGTTTCCCCCTCATCTGTATCCTGTATCGCAATATACTCCTAATAAAGGTGGAAAAAAAAAAGAAGGTATGAAGTGAAAAAAAAAAAAATACTCATAGAAGTAAAAAAAAAATTTAAGAAATAAAATTTAAATTCGACCAAAGAGTAGAATTGCAATGAACATTTTATGTTAATTTTGATTTTTGCATGGCAACATGGATTCTGTGATTATTCTTCTGCATATGAACATTACATAAAAAATGACAATTAAATCTGTAGAACATCATCAATTACAATCAAAATTCCAATATCATGATTTCTCAAATGCAAGAAAAAAATCTTAACCAAATTGAAATCTACAATGTGTTAAAAATCTGTGAAACCAGGATTCTTGTGCTATTTGACTTCATCCAGATGTTATTATCATTAAGTAGTAGACAGATAATTATTAAGGGGTTATCAAGTTGGGGTTTTTTATTGTTTTTGTAAATCCTCTGCATAAATTTTTTTGAGATCACTGTGGAGCCCTGATTCATAGCTACTTCTTCAAATATTGGTTTGTTTGTGTGAGGAAAGATGCGTAGAAATGCTAACCAATAATCGCTAGTAAGTAACAAAGCTTAAAGAAAGATTTCAATTTAAATTGGACTCACTGCAAAGTCCTTGATCTTCCTTTCCAACCAAATTTCTCTGAGCTAGTGATATACCTAAGGTGTACAGTCTTTGCCTAGCATGAATGAGGTCCTATGTGCCATATCCAGCCTCAAAATCCCACCACACTCCTGATCCCTAAAAGCAGGTATAGATATTTGGAGTAAAAAATTAAAGGAAGATTATAATTTTGTGGAAAAAACTTAGACAGTGTTCAATAAATTTCTGAAGTTTGCTTTCATTTTCATAGGACTTTTCTGCATTATGCCTGTGCTTTTGGCCATCCAGAAGTGGTGACATTCCTAATTCAAATGGAATGCAACATAAATGTCTGTGACAGTGACAACAGCACTGCTCTGATTAAGGTAGATGGTAGTTGAAGTTTTCATCAGGGGATTGATTTGATTTATATTCTTTGAAAGAAAATACATTTCTTTCAAGTGTGGCTAGTTGTTGAAAGCTGTGGTCTCTACATCTCAACTTCTTTGAACTGACAATCTCTTATTGGTGCCATACTGACAGGCTGCGCAGTGCCAGGAAGAAGAATGTGCCAGGATTCTGCTGGAGCATGGTGCAGATCCAAATGTGAAGGACACCAGTGACAACTCTGCTCTTCACCATGCTGTCTACAGTAAGAACACAGGGATGGCAGCAAGTCTGATTTTGCACAATGCACTCATGGAAACAAAGAACAAGGTATAGCTGAATAAATTTTATTTCCAGTTTTGGACATTAATTTCTTCTAGCATTGATACACAAAGAGTCAAATTATCCTCTTTGAAGTTCATGCTCCTGTGAGAAACTAGTTTTAAATAAGTTATATCAAAGGTTTCACTTTGAATTGTAATTCTTTCAAGGAATTACTTAAGTATAAAATTGACTTCTAAGAACTTAAAAAATATTTCTGAATTCAGAAATATTTTATGCTCAATTTTTTCTCTTTTGAAATAATCTTTTCCATAATGACTTTCTAACTAGAGTGAAACAACCCAGGAGAGAATAATAGTCCTTGGAAATATGCTTTAAATCATTTTTGTCTGTGTGTGTGTGTGTGGTACAGTGAAATATACCCAAAAATTTTGTAGCACTTGCAAGATCACAAGTTCTTAGCCTTGTTGATTTTGAGACAGTGTCTCACCGCGGTGCCCAGGCTGGCCTTGTGGATGTGACTCCCTCTTCTTCCCATATGAGTATATTTAAGCCTTATTAGCACAATCCTATTTGGAATTGGATGAACTATGTCCATTTTTCTTCAATATGACATCTTTATCTTCACTATTGTCTCTGAAAACTTCAAGTGATTTAGTGACTTTCATTATGGTTAAAATAAACCACATGGATCAGAATTAACATTTTTATTAGTAAACAATGTTATTTTTATTTCTGACTGACAGTTCTCATCAAATTTAATGACTGGATTTGGAAATTAAATTGGAACCTGAATAAAAATATATCAAAAATCAAGTGGGCATGATTTACAATGGTTTATCATTTTAAATAAGAATGTCATTTGTTCCCTGACCTGGGAGAAAACTCCACATTACTGAAAAGTTTTCAAATGTACATCGTGGCATCCTAATTCCTGTATTATTAGTGATTACCATCAGGAAAATGTTACCATTTATGGACCAAACAAATTTAAAGAGCTTTCTTTCACACTGGAAATAGAAGGCAACATTAGAAATTATTAAAGTAAATTTTGATCAAGAAATCTTACATTTGGGAGAAAATATTTCTGGAAAAGTAAATATGCTTTGGAATATACAGTAAGAAACCCTGCTCTTGAGATGAGTATTTAGCCCATTCAATCAACAGAATACAAAACCCTTTTTAATGTATTTTAGAGTTCAGGGCTATCTAGGTCAAAGATGCAGCCCTTCCTTCAAGCAGATCTTGGTTTAGGTGGGGAGCAATATATTTTCCTAAGGATTAGGATGAATGTTGTGGTGGAAGCCAAGTCCCTTGAAATCACTTAAAATTTGATGTGCATGTGGACAAGGCTGATTTTCATCTTTACACTGTGGAGAGGAAAGAACTGTCTCAAAGTAAAGGAGCAGCCCTTCTCTAAATGCATTTCTAAGATGAAAGCTATGTTTTCTGTTTTTACTTAAGTTCATATTCACATTTTCATTTACAAGTCTTTCAATTCAATAGAAATTATCCAATTGTGTGAATCTAAAATGTTTCTGTTTTGCTGCAGGAGGGCCTCACACCACTTTTACTTGCTCTGATGGAAAACAGACAGTGCATGTCAAAGTTTGTAGTAGAGAATGGAGCAAATATGCATGCCGTTGATAATTATGGAAGGTACAGTCCTTTACTCTTCTTCTTTTATAAACCTTAGTGGTCATGTGAAGTGGTGACATTTCCATAAGTCAGAAATATTAAATTCATGGAAAGAAAAAAACTACCTTTAATGCTCAGAACAAAGGAAACAGTTTTGACATGAAGCATGTGTTCAACCATTTATTAAGTGTGGTTAACATAGACATTATACAGTAGGATTCATATTCCATTACAATGAAGGATGCGATTTATTATTTATAATCTAATTAATTGGCTGTGCATTTTTCTGTAATCCTAAGGGATTTCATATCATTTTCATGGGTTTTGTGCAGTATGAAGTTTATTATGGTTTTAGATTCAATAATGAATTTCCTATCCTTTTCATCTAATTTTCAAATATCTTCTTTTGTCATTGCCTTCACATTCCTCATTAAGCATGAATCAGATTTGAAAATAATTTTGTGTTTTGAATGTTATTCCTGAGGAATATTGACATCTGGGTATCTCTAAATAACTATTGACTGCTATTAGCTGATGAAGTTCAAACATCTTTATGATATATAATATATCCAGAAATTATACTAAACTCACATGGCAGAGTTAAGGAAAATATCCTTAACTGAGTAATCATATGTTTCCCTCATAGTAATTCATAGTTATTTGGTAGAAATACAATTAGGCTTTACATTCATCAAAGGATGATTTTAATTTTGAGCTATTTTTCTGGTGATCTCTTTCCCTCTTAGTTGTGTTACCTTGGGAATATTACCTGTGGTCAAACATGTATCTTGATGCAAAACAGAGAATAATGTATACAAAAAGGGAGGTGGCAAGATTTTATGCAGTAGCATTTAGTTTTTTGCATAGTACAGGCTTAACAAGTGTAACTTAATATGATCAGTATTACTAATATTGTTAGTATTATAGAATAATTTCCCTGATATTATATTTTCATATTAAAATAATTAGTAATAGTATTAGTAGCAATAATATCAATATTTTGTTTGAATCCTGAAGGTCATTTTTAGTCATTTGACCTTCCATGGAATATGAATTGCAGTCTATCACTTTAGCCAAAGGAAATATTAGAAAACTGTTCCCTTAAATCCATTTATATTGCAAATAATTGACTTGAACAAAGTGCATTAAAATATTATATTCTAGGGCTGTGCTGGTGGTTTAATTTTTGTGTTGCTTGACTGTCATGTGCATGTACACAAGTTAAAACCCTAGCACCATGTACTTAATGGAGTCTCAGATTTAATGAATTCTAAATACAATTGATTTTCCCCTCTCTCTCTCACTGTCCCTCTCTTGAGAAAAAAACATTAAATTCTATAATGTATTACCTGAGAAGGAGAAGAGACTGCCTTTTTGTTCTTTAATTTGAGCCTTGGATTTAATCTTGAAAGATGAATATTTGAGCACTTCAGATACTTATGTCTGTTAGCATGGGTAAATGATCAACTTTCCTGAGTCAGGAAAGATATGAAACTGTTAATATAAACAAGAATAACTAATTTCATTATCATTCCTAAACATGAAACTATCCCTCTGCTCTTTTAGAATGGCCCTCATGCTTGCTGCAAGACATAAATCAAAAAATATCATCAGGCTTCTTCTTTAGCAAGGTGTTGAAGTCTTGTCTGAAGATTGCTAGGGATGGATTGCATTACCTTATGCTGTTGATAATGGCAATAATCTGTAAGTGTTTACATGAGATGCTAGTTAATGTTTAATGTATGAAGCAATCATTACAATGATTGCTACTTGAAGATCAGGCAAAGTTTCTGATGAGCTCTAGTATTTAGGGAAAGGCAAACCATGACACCAAGAATTCAAAAGACCAAGCAAAAATTGGAAACATGAGAACCAGCAATGTGTGTAGGAATGTCTGAGGGTTTTGTTTCCTTTTGAGAAGCTGGGGTTTAATTGTAGGGACTCAGGCAATTTCTGCAAGTGCTCCATCACAAACCAACACTACAAAGCCCTACTTCAGGACTTTGAACGTATATATCTATAGAAATCCCAGGAGCATCCATCTCTTTCCAAGTAAAACCCCAAGGTTTCAGATATAAATACAGTGACATATATGATATTTCAAATAAAGTACTTGAGAATTCAAAGGGCACGTTTGGCAGGAAATCTTGTTTCTTTCCTATTGGAATTAGATAGACTTAAAAATCATTGTTCTTGAGTTTCCCAAGATGATAAATGTTTCCTTTAGTCCAAGAAAGACAATTCTCTCACAAGTGTGATAGAGGGGAAGGACATTCTATATCGCTTCAATACTGTTGTCAAAATATTACTCTTCAAATTTGTCTTGCACTCCAGTGATGATTAATCTTTACTACCATGTTGCACTGATCTAGATTCCTAAATACAGTAATACAAATATAAACATAAATTTCTTTACTTTTTCATCAGTATACTTTTATGCCCAGCCATTGTTTCCAAAAAAGGAACAATGTGCTTTGGCAATTAGTTTTAGCCACATAGCTAGTGAGCAGATTTACCCTTCTAACCTAAGGTTAACCTTAGGTAGAGTCCGTATCTTCATAGAGATAGGCATGCTGAGTTAGGGATTGAGGCACTGATGATTTGGGATCCTTCTAAACCATCAGATAGGCTCAAGGAACATTGTAGGAAGATATCAAACTCTCCTTTCAACTCTCTCTCCAGATCTTTACATAAAGGACTTTGTTATCTGTAAAATTTTCCATAAGTTGTGGGGGATATACAATTTACTTCTCTGTGGAAGTTGCTACAATTCCATTGATCCCTCAAGTGATTGATTTTTGGTAGTAATAAAAATCTCTTCATCTTCTTGCCTGTCTCCCTCATATTTTTACATATTTCAAAACTAACCTTATGAGGAGAACATTAGGCAGAACTTTTTGAAGTTAAAGATGACTGGACTTTAAGACAAGTAAGCTTTTGTTTTGCCACAAATTCTGTATGAAGGAAAGTTTGAGATCCTGGTCAGTTTGAAATAAATGTGGAGACTAGGCATCATTTCAAGAAAGACCTTCTGGTATTGAGTTTGAGTAGGTAGAGGAGGAGACGAGTGAGTTCCATCCATGAGTGAACATTTCTTATATTTTTAAACTTGGCATTACTGATCAGTTCAATTATAAGAGAAAATTGTATCATTTAAATTAATGTGATAATGTATTTACTAATAAAATGGATGAATTTTTATATAGTTGGAGTTTGCTTCCCTACTTCTAGAAATAAGGACTGAATATTTTCTAAGTACTTTAACACTGAACCAGAAGAAAAGCACATGTTGATTTTTATTTGAAATTCCTGTGTACTTCATTATATGAAAACTATCAATCTACTAATTTCTTTTTCCATGAGTGTGTTTTTGTAATATCCCACTAAAATGGGCTGTATATTTTCTTACCTGCTGGAACAACTCATGATTTAAGAATACTATTCCTATAAAGGGAAAGGGAAGGAAGGGATAAGGGAGGGTAATTGGGGGGCACTCCTGGGGATAATTGCAATATCCAGAATATTTACACATTTTATACACATTTTATAATAATTTTTTAAAATCTTGTAAGGTTGTTCAAACATTAAAAAAAAAAAGAATACTATTCCTGAAGTCCCAACAACCTTCTTGGGCTAAGCTGTGTGGCCCATGCTTCACATCAGCTTCACCTTAACATTTTCCACCTTCATTATTATTTTTACATCTGTTTATGGAGTTTACATATTTGAAGCATGCGGCATAAATTCTAGAAGTAGAATTGACTTTGTCTGATTCACCCTTTACTATTTGATTTATGTGCTAGATATTTTCTGATCAGTCATAAGATAATCATTTTTATTTTCATTTTTATATCTGTCAGTAAAAGACTATTTCTCGAATATGAAGAAAAGAGATGTAAAAACTCTCAAAATAACATCTCAGGTAAGACATCTGACCATGAACTTAATCTTGGTGGGCATGTCTTAAGTAAAACCATAAATGTAGGAATATTTTCATTACAAAAGGTATACTAAAGATCAAAGAGTGAATTGTATTTATATTTTCTTGAATTCTTAATGATTTTAATTCAGAATTATATAAGGAAGTAATGCTAGAATTGTACAACTAAATCAGGGTTATCTAGAGAAAATGTCCCATCACTTATTCTGGCTCCCAAAATCATCCCATATTTTTCTAATAAGTATGAAAAATGTTTTTCTATTGATTGTGGTATATTCCCTGAATACTTTCATTTTAGCAAATTAGACATTGTGGGAATAGGATAGAAGACCCTGAAACAAACCCTCAAATCTTTTTTATTGAGAAATTTATTTGTTGAACAATCATACACATTTTAACCAAATAATATATAATGTATAAAGATTCTGAAAATTGGATTTAAGCTCAAGAAACCCTCAAATCTTTAAACATCTGAATTTTGACAAAGGGGGACAAAATATTACATGAAGTGTAGACAGCCTCTTCATAAACGGTGTTGGACAAACTGGACAGCTACTTGCAGAAAGTGGAAATTAGACCCATATCTTTCTCCTTGCATGAGAATCAAACCGAAATGGATCAAGGAGCTAGGAATTAAACCAGCTACACTGCAGCTTATGGAAGACAAATTAGGTCTAACACTTCAGCATTTGGGAGTAGGCAAAGACTTTCTCAACATGTCTCCTAAAGTGAAGGAACTAAAGTCAAAACTCAGTGAATGGGATGCCATAAAGCTAAAAAGATTTTGTACTGCAAGGGAAACAATCAAAAGAGTCCAGAGATTTCCAATGGAAATGGAGAGAATTATGGGCTATGATTTCTCGAACAGGGGCCTCATATCCACAATCTACAAAATTCTCAAAAATTTCACATACAAAAACACAAACAACCCAATCAATAAACGGGCCAAAGAGTTAAATAGAAACTTCTCAACAGAAGACATTGATAACGCAAATAAATACATGAGAAAGTGCTCCAAATCACTAGTAATCATAGAATTGCAAATGAAAACTACATTAAAATATCACCTTATGCCAGTCAGAATGGCAAAAATGAAGAAAATAAACAATAATAGATCCTGGAGGGTCTATGGAGATAAGCACACTAACAGGCTGTTGGTGGAGCTGAAGACTAATACAGCCCCTTTGGAAAGCAGTGTGGAGAATCCTCAAAAAATTAGAGACGAGCCCACCATAAGATCCTGGTATTCCACTCCTGGGTATCTTTCCATGGGATTTAGAATCAGCACATCATAGTGACACTGCAATATCTATCCACATAGCAGCTCAATTTACTACTTCTAGACGATGAAAACAACCCAGATGTCCCTTACTGTATGAATGGATCCAAAAACTATGTTACATATATACCATGGAATTTAACATGGTAATTAGAAACAATGATATTGGCGCCTTTGAAGGTAAATGGATGACTATGGAAGAAATTATGCTGAGTAAAATTAGCTTAAACCAGAGAAACAAGGGTCGAATGTCTCCACTCATCTCTGTAGGGTGGATCTAGACCGTGGCCATATGGGAAAGTTGGTGTATTATCATGTGTTAAATCCAGATTAGGTATAATGTTATACAACCTAATACTTTTTTAAAAATATTTTGAGAAGGGGAAGGGAGGGACAAGGATGGGTAATTGGGGGGGGCACTCCTGGAGATATCCAGGATCTATTCACATTCTATATTATTTTGTTAAAAAACTTGTATGGTTGTTCAATAATAAATTTCTCAATAAAATTATACTCAATTTAATTTTAAAAGTATGTAGATTAAATTTAGTAAATGCATACTATTACATATTTATCTGTACTTCCAAGAAAATAATTTTTGTCATCATTAAACTTACTGATCATTTTATTCACTAATGTCATGAATTGTCTTGTTTTGTGTATCAAGTTGTTAGAATTAAGAGCTAGTATTTGTTTTTAATTCAACAAATTTTAATTTGCTCCAATTCTAAGATGACATTTTGCCTATGAAGTACAGTGATATTAGGGTAAGTGAATTTCTCTTTCAAATTTGCTAACTCTCTTTTTCTGATTCACTTCATTGTACCCAGAGCCTTAGGCAAGGTGATCGCACATTCTACCAGTGTTCTTTCCTCTTTCCCTGTTTTTATTCCTTGATGAGTTTGGTAGGTGAGAGAAGCAGGTACCTGAAGGCAAAACTTCTAAATGAGTTTGTTGAAATGAGAGGTGAATGAGAAATACTACCAAGTAGGTGCAAGCAACTGAAAGAGTTGGAGTCATTTGTTTCATATTTCTTATGGTTCCCTTTGTCAAGTAATGAGTGCTTGGACCAAAGTTTCTATATTTATTAATTGAGTAACAATTCATGTACACTGAGCACTAATGGCTTCATGTCCTGAATATTTCTGGAAGACTTCCACTTCAGTTCAGACCGACATAATTTCTAATTTGCTCTCTTGAGTTCTACTACTTTATCTCCATCTATTTATTCACATAACCCTCATAGTCATTCTCCTCAAAATCTTTAGTGACCTGTCTCCAATGCGTATCTAAACTTGAACCACCCTTTCAAATATTAGGGCCCCAATAAACTATGTTGTACCATCTCATTATCTTCAGTCCTTCCTTCTCTTTGCCCTGTTCTCTGGCATTATTAATCTTGTGGTATATTTCTCCTCACCTGGCTTTCACTATCTGACAAGCAACAAAGTTCATTTAATACTCCTCTTCTCACTAATGACTTTCATGCTTTTACCCTTTCTTGCCCTCTGTCAATTAACTTCAATCTTGAAATCGCCATTCATGTATTGCCTCCATAAGAGTTATCCCTGATAGCATTTTTTGCTTAATACCCATAACTTATCAGAAGCACCATAAACTAATTAAAATGACTTTTGGGGCAAATAGGTGGAAAGTTTGCACATAGATGCCTTAAAAGTTTATCCCTTGGCTATGGAAGAGATCATGATGAGTAAAATCAGGTTAACTCAGAGATCTAAGGGTCGATTGTTTCCACTCATCTGTGGAGGTGGGGACTAGACCCTGGACAATGAGAAAGTTGGTCTATTAGCATGTGTTAAATCCAGATAAGATGTAATGTTTTACAACCTAATACTTTCTTTAGAGATATAGTGGGAAGGGGAAGGGTGGGATAAGGGAGGGTAATTGGGGAGGGCACTCCTGGGGAAAATTGCAATATCCAGAATATATACACATTTTATATTATTTTGTTAAAATCTTA
>PVKS010033321.1:0-21806 GCA_004027875.1 Aplodontia rufa
TAGAGTGTTATATGAATTGTAATTATAACAAAAAGCTTTTCCAAGATTTACATCTACTTTTCTTTATCATTTATATTTAATTACTATATAATAGACTACGTATTCATTAATTTCATTTAGATGCTGTCAAAAAACTTGTCAAATTAAATAAGTGATTTTCAGAATATTGAAGTAACATAAACCAATTAGTATTCTGAATTCCCCAAATTTATTTTATTAGAAAGACTTATGAAACTATGGATTTAAATGTCTTTAATAAGTAGCTGAGCTGAGATACTCCAATTGTAATTTTTTGACTTAAAGTTTTAGCAAAAACATTTAACTCTAACTATATTCTAGGTGATCATGAACTTTTATGTCACCATTCGAACATTTTGTTTATATCTTTATTCTTTTCTCTAATTGATATTATGATTGGTTTTAAGTATATGAATTGCCCTAAAATAGATGTAATGAAGAAAAGCATTTATATTTATTATTAGATATTGGATAAATAAGCAACATAAATATGAGAATTTTTATTTGATATTGGTGATTGAATTACTGGGATATTTTTGGCAAAGAGATAAGAGGTTCTGTCATATAAATGTCAGTAAAAAGTAGATGGAAAATGTTGAATTGTACTGGAAGTATCTCTGAATGAGAAGACCTGCTGTCTCTTTCAAATACAATATTTTCTCATGTTTGTATGTAAACTTAAGATGCTTCTACCTTCTTACCTTGGTTTCCTGTTTATAAGATTTCCAAAACATGCTTTTTCTGTCTTCCAACTATTCTATGGAAACAAAATATGTTATCATTAAATAGCTCCTTGTTAAACAACTAATTTTAAGTGAAAATATTAAAATTGGGTTTTGAAAGAGTTGGCTCTACTCACTGTATTGTGTTGGTCTCAGAAGCATGCTGTTTTCATCTTGATGGTGATCAGGGGGCCTCTGTTAATCACATGGTACTTGTGGTGGGGAAGATTTATTTTGGTTTGGGGTCCTACACTCTGTACAAAGGAGAAGATGCTGAATTTGACATGTACAGAATTACTTTAAATCTAGAATGTATTCAGTGAATAATTTGTAAATACAAGGTATAATTCCACAGATGATGTTTAAGGTGAATTAAATATATCCCTGATCTTATACAATGCTGTGATACAGTGCAGCAAACAGCCATGAAGAAAACAGAGAGCGAGTTGCTTGAATGACAGACAAGAAGGTGTGTGAGTGTGGATTGAGTATATGGGAGTATTCAAAATCAGGATAGGAAACCTGGTATGGAACCTAAGAAAATATTTAGGATTCTGTATTCCCTAACTTTAATTGTCCATAAGCTTTTTATACTTTTAGTATCAGTGTTTTTCAGAGATAATGTTGGACAATATCTGGAAGATATCTGTCTGTCTGTATATCTATCTAATTATATCCATATAAAATTAAGTATTCTTTCTCCTTTTTTCCTTCATGTTTAATTATTCCCAAGCAGTGTGTTTCCAAATAGAAATTCTTTTGTGTGGGAGGAGAGAAGAGCCTGCTGGATAAATGGGACTATTTTAAACCCCAATCAGAGGTGTGGTCAATGCAGAACAATTCTCAATGGTTTAGAGAAAGCCTATAAAGAATTCAGGCACTTGTATAAACAGTGGATCATTCAATATATTTATACCAGCAACTACTATGTATACTGAAATCTTTAGTTGGTCTTCTTCTAAATCAAAATCTAAAGTGAACGTTGGAAGCATTTGATTTGACAAAAGTTGTCTATGATCTAAGTATATTTAACCCAACGCAAAATTATTCAACTGGATTTAAAATTCTGTGTTTGTACTGCAAACTAAAGATACTGAATAAACAGATACGCACAAAAGTCTACCCCAACATGATAATACAAATAAAATGGACTAAAATATCACTATTAGTCACAATGCTCAGTTTTATCTAACAATTAACATCTGTTTTTCTAAACATGTCCAGTATCTACAAGTACTGAGGAGTATGTATTCTTTTAGATCAATAGATTTGTATTGTACTAATACAGCTACTTAAGGGACATCTTATATTATGGAAGAATGTTTTTGATAATATTGCTAGATGTTTATAGCAAAATCAGGCTTGGGTGAAAGGTCATGTTCAAGTACTAGACACACCAAAGTCAAAGCAATTTATATTGTAGGGGAACCTAAAAAAGTGAGGCAGGAGAGGGAGAAAAAAAGAGGGAGGGAGGGAGGGGAAATAAGGAGGGATCTGGATGGTGAATCCATAATGTAGCTTACTCTTTATTAGCCAGAGAAGCCAAATAATATTTATGCTATCACTTAATTCAGAAAATGCACAATCATATGTATATATACATAAATATGTATATAAAATTATATTTTTATATAAAGACAATTTATATATATATAAATAATTATATAACGGTTATGAGGGGACTATAGAAGAGTCAAGAGACTGGGATGTGGGTGAAGTGGTGGTGACTCTGGATTAGGATCAGGTCATTTCATATTTGTACTGCATATGAATTTCTGATTGTACCACAATACAACTCAGTAAAGTTAAAATAATATTGCTCGATGTCTTGCGACGACCCTGGAAGCCTGTCTAAGAAAAGAATTGCCTCACACATCCTGCATGTGGCCAGACAGTTTTGTTTGTGACTGCTTAATAATACTGGAATATTTTTAAATTTATCATTCCTTAATAAGCCCAAAATCTTTATGTATACATATAAGAAGTATTTTGCACTGTTTTAAGAAATGTAGCATTCTGATAATATAACAACACTTATACAATAAAATATAGCTTATACTTGCTTTTTATTGAAATATTCTGTCAAATTCTTCACTGCTTCTTGATGATGCCATTAATAAGAACAACATTCATGATATTCAACCAATTAAAACAATCATATTATCTCCACTGGTAGCTACAATATTTGATATAAGCTTTTCATTATTACATTTTGTATTACATATTCTTGAATTTTTCCTTGTTGAAATTTATATTGTTTACATTACATATCTCCTTGTTTTATTTTCTGTATGTCTTTTATGATTTCACATTGATACAGATATTTTTGAAAACATTTGCACAGGTTGATTATTCTATGATTATCTGTGACTTTCATTTTAGCATTGAATGGAACACTGCAAAATATTTGTTACAGAAAGAGGCTAAAATATCTTACAGTGCAAAAATTGCTACTCATGGTGAGATCAAAGACTCTCAACCTATATTCAATTGCACAGGTATCATAGACTGATAGGCAGAGTAAAAAGGGATTACTCAACCCCTCTATCCCTCTCCAACCTGCAATCCATTTAGACAGGAGGATTCTAAGTCCTAGAAAGACTAAATTCCTCTCTGGTGATGACATAGCAAATTAGGACACTGATAGAAATAGAAACTACCTCTTAAATTCAAAGTGCTTTTGATTTAGACAGAAATGTACAAGTCACATGAGTTGGAAACTTATTTTATGTTAAGGAATTGGGGTACAGGGAAACTTGTCTAAATGGAATTATGAATAATTTACACTCATGCCCCAGGTTCTACAGTCAGATTTTTCACTGCAATAGGTCTTTATGCATTTGTATATTTTTTCCTCTTTATATTATGTGTTGGTAATGCCAAAAATACACATGATTACTATGATAAGTCAAAGGCATAATAATTGTTATTATGGTTAATAGCTTTAAAGACTTTGATTCACATTCACAAGTATATAATAAACTCCACCAGTCACACACAAAACAAGTTGGAAATGATTTTCAAACGTGTGATCAACTTAAACACACATTTCTGTGTTCTGATCAAAGAACTGAAATATCAAATAAGTAGCAAACAAAAGTGGAAATCATGTGTTCATACATAAAAGGTAAATCTGTTTTCCATGTATTGTCATTTCATTTGGATTAGATTTCTAAAACTTCAGTTTATCTTTATCTTTCAAGGTTGTAATAATTATTATAAATTGAACTGAATTATATGCACCTGTTATTTGTAACATGTTGTTGAGTTAAAGCAATACTAATTTTTGTTTTGATTAAAGAGGAAATATTTTCCTTATTACTTATTTAAAGGTGGAAGTCACTACATTTATAATTGAATAATGGTAACAGAGAGTAGGAAGAAGATTTATGTGATATTAAGCAAAGGAAAACTGTGAATACAAAAATTTGGCTTAGTTCCATAATAGATTTCCAATTTTTACCTGATTAGTTATAAGATAATTCTAAGTGGCAGTAATGAGTGCTTCATCTTCTGAAATAAATAAGAAAATGTTGATGAAATCTTTTATTTCTCAATATGAATGTCAGTGCAAATACAGGGAAAAGTGTTTTTTATTACGTAAAGTAGGTAGAGCAAATTGGGAAGTTTAAAAATATTTTATGAAGTTATATAAATCAGTTATAAAGTATTTTTGATAATTATTTGTTCTTATATTTATTTTGAAATAATTCTAGACTAGAGGAGTTTTAAGCAAGTATAAAATAATGATTGAGATTTTTATTTGAAAATAAGTAAATTATAATATTATTTAAAAATGCAGTTGTGCTGTTTTAATAGCTTTTTAACTAACATAAAATACCATTATTGATTTCTCTTCCAGGAAGACAGAGACACACCTTGACTTATTTTGTCTGCTTTTCCCAATTAAAAAAAAAAGAAAAGTAAAGTAAAAAGAACCTGCCTTCTATGAAAAGCAAACTTAATAATATTCTAGAGGATGAATAAGAAAAAGAAAAACTATGCCATCTAGACACAAAGACTATGGTTCTTAATTGTATGGCTTTTCTTTTGTTTATTTATCCCACAATGGATGCTGGAGATTTAAGTAACATGGAAGCGCCAATGGGCTGAAAAAAATAAGAAATCATCCCTAAACCTCTTTCTCTATAAGAAAATGCATTGGAAAAGGGGTACTTAGTAAGCCAGAGATTTTAGAAAATAACTGTTCTCTTCCTGTAAAATAACAAAGTAAAATTGTGCTTCACTCCCATTCAAATCACCAAAGGCTGATTGAAAACATTTATTTTTCTCATTCACTGTACCTCCCATGTGGCCATAGTGTTGTCCTAGTAGACAGAGTACGCAGCTGACTTTCACCCTAACCTGACCCAAGTCTCTCTCTCCCTGGTGTCAAAGAAGACCACATGAGGCACAAGTGCCAAGGCACTCCTGTCCCTGCCAGGGAATCATTGGTGAAAGCCTACAGAGGCAATTGAAACTCTAACCTTCTCTCAACTATGATAAAAAATTCCCTACCTCAAATTTGACACCCACTGGAGAACTTGGGTTCTACACCAATCTGGCAATAACTAAATGTAACCCTTTAACTCTATCTGAGTAAGAATGGAGTAACTCAATTAAAATAGAGGACTTTGATAGAATCCAGAGTCACTTTATATAAGATTTGCTTGTCCAAAATTCAATAGAAAATTGAAATATCAAGTTTGAGGAAGTCCTCAAATTGAATGCAATAAAGATAATAATTGCAAAACCAAGATGGCAGATATTAACATTATCTGACAATGACACTTAATTTTATTATTTAAAGAAATTTTATTGGGTATATTATAGATGTGCATTATTATGTTATCTGAGTGTGTGTGTGTGTGTGTGTGTGTGTATAATGTGTGTGTATGTATACGTAAGCTATACTAGTACAACAAAGTATGTCCATCATCACAGATAGTTACATATATTTCCCCTTTGTGGCAAGATTACTTATAATTTACTAATTTAACAAAATATTGTGAATATAATGCATTATTAATAACTATATTATTTATGCTTTACATTAGATTTTTATATCTGTTATTTTGTTATGGATATTTTATTTCTGTTATTTTGTTATTTATATCTGTTACCTCTGCATCTTAGCATTCCTCTCTCCCTCTCTGTCCTGGTAACCACTGTTTTAGTCTTAATCTCTGAGTATTTGAATTCTTCTCCCTATTTTTTAAGATTCCAAACATAAGTGAGATCATGTAGTACCATATTAACTATTATAACTTTGTGATGTTACCAACTTTTGTTTTTCTTCCACAGAATTGTTTTGGCTACTTGGGGTATTCAGGTTCCCCATGAATTTTAGGATTGCATAATATTTTCCTATTTCTCTGAAGAACACCATTGAGATTTTATAAAGATTACATCAAATCTTTGTATTTTTCTGGGTACATATTTTTCGGCTACTTAAATTTTTTCCACCTAATAAGCATGGAATCTTCATGTCCTATTGAATTTCTTTCATAAATACTTTATCTTTTCAGTGTATAGATCTTTTATTTCTGTGATTAAGTTTATTCTTGAGTATTTTGATTTATTTTATGTTAACATAAATGAGAAGGTTTTTTGTATTTGTTTTTCTGATAGTTCATTATATATAGAGAAATATCAGGCATATTTTGTTTTTATTGTTGCTTTTGTGTCCTGCTGCTTTGGTAAATTCTTTAACAATCTTTTATTGGTCTTTAGGGGTTTCTAAGTAAGGATTATGTCATTTGTAAATGTACATAATTTTATTTTTTTCTTTTCTGATTCTGTTATCTTTATTTCCCCTGTACAATTGCTCTTGATATTACTTCTAGTACATTATGTTGAACAGAAAGTTGAGAGTGGGTATTCTATCCTTGGTCCTGACTTAGAGGAAAAGTTTTCAGCTTCTTCCCATTGATTATTATGTTAACCATGGGGTTTTCATAGATGGCCTTTATTATTTTGAGGAAATTTCCACCTGTGCCTCACTGGTCAGAGTCTTTATGATGAATGAATGTGGAACTTTGAAAGATAAAGATTTGTTAAATGACATCATAAAATGTTTTGAAAAACAATTATTAATATGTCTAAAGTGAACCAAAAATACTAAATCCAGGCAAAGACATACAAGTTCTCAGCAAAGAAATAGAATATGTGAAGAACCCAATGGAAATTTTAGAATTGACAAAAAATAATAAAGTCAATAAATAGCTCAGTTGATGCCCTGAATAGGAAAATATAAACAACAACAAAAATCAATACGCTTGAAGGTAGAACCATATAATCTACTCATTCTGAATAAGAGCAATAAAACAGACTGAATAAATAGGGGTGGGTTCTCAGGAACATGTATACTTTTAATAAAAGATTAAACACTGTATCACTGAAGTGGTGGAAGGATGAGAAAGTTGGGGCTGAAAAATTACTCAAAAATAGAATGACAGAAACATCTGAAGTTTGGTATAATTAGAAAGCTGTATCTTCAAAGCTGAGTAAATTAAAACCAGGGTAAGTCCCATAAAACTCCACACAAAGATGACTTATTGCTAAGCTTTTGAAAACTAAAGTAAAAGGAAATATATATGTTGAGTGGATACAAACTTAGAATTGCAATAAGAGAATTTTGCTATGAAAACTGCAAAAACGAAACAACACTTTTCTTATAGTTGAAAAATATTTGAATGAAATAAATTTTTCAAAGAGGCAAGGGGAGTGGGGCAGAACATTTTTCCTGTGCTGAGAGGAAAAATATCTGCCTAACCAATGGCTTTATCTAGCAAAAAACAAATCTTTCAGAAATGAAATGGAAGCATTTTTTGGTGACAGATAACTAAGGGAATCAATCACCTGTATAAGTATCTGAGAAAATGACAGAAAGAAGTGCTCTCACAGACCAAATGTGATGTAAAAGAATCTTGGAAAATCAAGAAGGAAAAAAAGAAGTCAGCCGTGGTGGTGCAAACCTCTAATCGTAACAACTCAGGGGGCAGGAGGATCACAAATCTAAGCCCAGCCTCAGTAGTGAGGCCCTCAGCAACCTAGTGAGACCCGTCTCAAAATAAAAGGCTAAAGATGTGGCTCAGGGGCTAAGTATTCCTGATTCAATCCCTGGTAAATTAAAAAAAAAAAAAAAAAAAAGGAAGACAAAGGAAAAAAGAATGATGAAAAGATAACATATGAGACAAGTACAATGCATTTTCCTTTCTTAGGCTTCCTGAATTGATTCCCCAAATGATAATAATACTTAATATGGTTTAAATATGTGTAAAGTACATATTCAAGACCATTTTGTGATTAAAAAAGGAAAATATTAATTTGTGAAAGAAGGTAAGTTTTCACATATTCCTTAACTGGTAAACTATCAATACCAACAGAGTATACAAATTATGTATATATAATGTGCTACTTAGAGCAATCACTGAAACAATAAATAGCTCTACGGAAAGATACAATTGAAGTCTTTGTAGACAAAAATGGAATTCTTGAGAGAAACAATGTTTAAGCAGCACAGCAAGTTGGGGGTATCAGAGAAATAAATATCATAAATAAAAGCAAAATAAAAATAAAATGAAAGAGTCAGTATATGAATCATTTAAGTGTAACTGGTCTAAATAACTGATGAATGACACAAATTGGAAGGGTTGATAAAAAATAGAACCCAATTATATGCTGTATATTAGAAACTATGTTAATTTTAGTGATGTGGACAGATTAAAATCAGAAAGAGAGAGAGAGAATAAAAAATATACTATATACAAGCTATCAAATAAATTATTTAATGGCTATTTGGTATATTATAAAATAGACTCCAGAGCAAAGAAAATGATCACAAAGAAGAAATAATTCTTCAGAGTGTTTAAAATTGTCAATTACCCCATTAGCAGTCATCTACTGACTGTATACACATAGTATATATGTGTGCATATACTAAATAACAGAATTAAAAATATATAAATTACAACATATATGTAATTCTGTTATAAATACAAAAACAAATTCACAAATGATAGCTATAAATGTCTCTATCTACATATATACTCATATTTATCAGTGTGAATTTTCCAGAATTAAATGATTTGGCTTCTGGAGGGGTAAAGAGTATGTTAAAAATTGACTGTCTCCTTAGATCCTTCCTTATCCTACCTTCCTCTCTCCTCTCTCCTGTCTTTCCCTTCCTCCTTCCCCACTACAAATCTATGGTTCCCTTAGATCAGGTGTTGCTATGCCTTTGTTGGGTATAATACATGAGTTTGACAACAAAATTATAATGGAAAACGCTGAAATTTGAAGTTCAGTTTTGCTTTGTGAAGATCTAGCGTCTAGACTATATTAACAATTATCTGGAAAGAAAAAGAATGATTCAATTTAAAAATAGTCAAAACACATGAACAGAATTTTTTTTTTAAAAAAAACAAGTACATGCAGTTTGCAAAAGGATCATAAAATATTCAGAACTGCTATGGTTTGGATGTAAGATGTCCCCCAATATCTCATGTATAAGGCAATTCAAGATAGCTTAGAAGTGAAGGGATTGGGTTATGAGAGCCTTAACCAAATTAGTGAATTAATTTCCTGATAGGGATTAGTTGAGTGGTAACTGAGGTCAGGTAGAGTGTTGCTGGAGAAGGTGGGTCATTTCAGGGTATGCTTTGGGGTATATATTTTGTATCTGGCAAGTGGAGTCTCTCTGCTTCATGATTGCAATGTCGTGAGCCACTTTCCTCCACCACAATTTTCTGCCATGATGTTCTGCCTCAACTTAAGCCCTGAGGAATGGAACCTGCTATCTATGCACTGAGACTCCAAATAAACCTTTCCTCCTCTAAAATTGTTCTTGTCTAGTCTTTTAGTCACAGCAGCAGAGAAAGTTGACGGAAACAAACAGTTGTCATAAGAGAAATGCAAATGAAAAATATAATGTGAAATCACTAGACATCAGAATTGTTAAATAAAAAAATTGTGATAGTACCAAATACTGGCAATAATGTGGAAAACTGAATACTGATAACACTATGAATGAGGATGTATAGAACACAGCCACTGTAGAAAATAGTTTGGCAATTTATCGAAACTCTAAACATATACTCCAATAAGTGAACTCCAGGATCTTTATAGTAAGGAAATAAAAATTCATGTTCACAAACTATACGCATGTGTTCATAGTACCTTTCTTTTTAATAACTGAAAACTTCAAAACACATTGTCATTCTCCAAAAGGTGAATGGTTAAAAAGACCATGGTCCATAAGAAGAGAAAAATGATTGATACACACCACAATCCGCATAGATCTCTAGGGAATTACGCTGATTACAAAAACCGATCTCCAAAGTTAAGACTCTTTATGTAATTGTGTGAATACATATATATATGTGTGTGTGTGTGTATATATACATGTACATATATATACATCACAAGTATATATATGTACATATATATATGTATATATATATTCTTAGGAGGAGAATATTGTAGAAAATTATTGGAGAGGGTTTCTAGAGTTGACAATGAAATAAGATCTGGAGTACATGAGTGAAGCTCCACAAGGACAGGAATCCTCACACTGAGGAATGTGTCCCTGCATCGTGATTATATCAATATGTTGCCTTCAATACTTTACTATCATTTTGCAATATATTTACTTCAGGAAAACTCAGTAAAGAGTAAACCAGAACGGAACAATCTAGTTTAAAAAAGCATGCAAATCTATAAATACCTCAAAAGAAAATGTCTAGTTAAAATGTCACATTTAAATTATTTTTTATTTAAAGTGAGAGAGGAACAGAGGGGGAGAGAGAGAGAGAGAGAGAGAGAGAGAGAATCAATTTTATTTAGTTTTTTGACACTTCGTTGTGGATGTGATGTGCTGCTGGAGTTCAAACCTGGGTCCTCATGCATGCCAGGCAAGCTCCATAACCGCTGAACTCCTCTCCAGCTCCACATTTGATTATTTTTAATAAAAGATTCTTTCCTCAGAAAGAATACTCTCTCTGAAATTTTTAGTGTAAGTCTTAAAATCTGATTTCCACAAATTTCTATTTCTCATACTTTGAAATTTTAATTATTTTCTTTTTGATTGATACGAAAAATTTTATTTCTAGCAGTTTTCTTTTTGTGATAGCTTAATGTCAAGAGCTAACTTGAGTGAAGAGAATCAGTTGTCAGGGGTGTGTGAATAAGCAATTAAAACAATTAAAAAGTAACAGCCAAGATTTAATCACATTGATAGTATAAGTGAGATGCTTAATCAGAGAAAGTGCTTGTTCTGTTTCTTTCTATGAGACAGAATCAGGGGGATAAGCATAAATGATGGGGTCGTTTCTCTGTCAAGTTTAGCCCTGGTGGCCAGAAGAAAGCAGAGAGGGAGAACTCACGCTAGAAATTCTGAACAGTGAGCAGTAGAGAAAGTTGTCTTACAAAGGATCCCCATTCTGCTCTGTGCAAGGGGAAGGAATGCAGAATGCAGAGTAGCCTGAGTACAGCCTGCAGGTGACACTTCACATTAAACAGGGACTACTGCAGGTCACTTAGGGAAAAGAAAAAACAAACAGGAAAAGCATGTTTTAACGGTGCAGAAAGGCAGAGTGTGCAAGCTAGTGAGAGACAAGACAAGCTAACTTCAAACTTGGAAAGTTTTATTCAAAATATTTAGCTTTGGAAGCTTCAAACTAGACTGTGCACTTACCATACTGCAATTGGCAATTGAAGACTTTAAAGGATTTAAAATTTCCTAAATTGATGCAGAATTTCATTTTTAAATTTAAAGCAAGCTTTTCAAACATAAAGTACTTAAACAACTGACAGATGTGAACCTCTGGAAAAAAATCAATTTGGTTTCCAACTTGTATAAAAGGGCATCAGTGGAATTTTTCGTATTGGTTTTGGTTTCAAATGTACCTAACATGAATCAAATGTTTTCCCAGGGGAATAAGAACCCACCAGATATACATTGTATTACAGCTGACAATCCTTCACACAATTCTGATATTTTGATGGAAGTTTAGAATACTTTATAAGAAGACAAAAAAGAAGAAAATGTCACCAGTTTGGAATCTCAATGTGGGATTCAGATTTCATATCAGATAATGTGAAGCACATGTCAATAAAGGATTTTACTTTCTTTCTGTTACTTAGTTTAGGGAGCATGGCAGATGAGGCTCTGACAGGATCAACTCAGTGCTCATACAAAAATATAGAGATCAGTTTCTATCCTTTTTGCCTTTAATTCTTCCATAAATAACAGTCAAACCATACATATTATTACAGATCAAAAGTACAATACAGAACTAACAAAAGCTATGTAAATCAGTTTATTGTCCCTTACATTTTTTCTACAAATTGTCATTCAATTTTAAACCTAAACTTTAATTACATGCCCATAATTTTTGCCTTGTACTCAAGGAAATTATTAAGTTTCATTGTCATCATTGGAAATTTTCAAGAGTTGTTGAACTTTACTAAAGGCCTAAAACTAAGAATATGTAAACTATTGTATGAATATCAGAACATCTTTAAATTATTTGGTCTCTTCAATGAAGTAGAAATTATCATGGCTAATTTAAAAACATATCTATGGGGACTGGAGCAGTGGCAGCAGTTACAAACATGTGGTTTCGAACCCCACATAACGACAAAGTGTGGGAGCAATGAAAGCCACAGGAAAAACTAAATAAAACTGATTTTTTTCACTATCTCTCACACTGTCTCTATTTCTTTAAAAAAAATGTCCAAATGCAGATATTATTTAGTCTCTATTAGGTAATCTGTCCTCTTCTTTGATAAGTATTTCTTCTCCTTTTGTATCTAAATCTAAAATCTAATATTTTTTTAAATCTAGTATTTTGATTTGAAATGCTAGAATTTATGTGGCCCAAACATAGTGACATTTAACATGAAATAAATAAAGTATTGCAAAGAAAAATGAATTAGGATAAAGACATGTTTGGAATTCTGAAACTTATTAGATGAACAAATATATCTTAGAAGAAATAACAACAATTATTGAATTCTTTAAGTATCATTCAAGATATCATTTGTCAAGACAAAACTCCCTTAGTCACATCAAAAATTTAATTTCATTTAGCTTACTACAGAGAAAATATATGCAAGACTAACTAAAATAACTGAATGGTTATGTGCACGTACATCCTAGCAAATACTTCATTTTGCATGATATTTAAAATGAAAACAAAGATTTTTATGTATAATTATGTACATCCTCTGATGTATTTATGTGGTTATATATACATATAATTCTATTTTTAGCAGATTCTATAAAGTGTATACTTTAACAGGAATGTGTATGTGCGTGTGTTAATGTGTATCTGTGTGTAGATTTTAATTTTAAAAAATTCAGTGCATTTTTGCCATGTGGAAATTTTTTATTAATTGTACTTTTGAAAACATACCTATATAATTCATATCACATTTTTGTGGTCTAATAATGAAGACATATGGCATCATCTTTGTTTGAAGTTTTGTAAAATTTAATCCCATTTCTTCATAGTATTATTCTAGATATTAAAATTTAAGCTTCTGAATTACCAATGAATCAATGAATTATGAAGAAGATGTACATATTTAATAACTGACTCATTGATAAAGTTAGCTTTATAAAAATTGAATGCATTCTCATGAAACTAGAGCTAAACATGTTGATTTCATTATGTATTTGTTAATAGACATTGTTTCAAACTGCTTTTCATAGAATTTTATTATAATAAGAGGTAGAAACCAATAATAAGTTAGTAATTTATTTGGAATTTTATTTAAACAACAGAAATCATGCAGTGTTATAAAAGATAGTGTAGACTGCCTTACAAAAGAAAATAATTTCCAGAGTGAACATGATGAATATTAACTTTTCCTTTGAAACCATGTGAAGGGGCACTTATTAAACAAAATTATGATTTGATATATATTACTTCAATATATTGATGGGAATTTAAGACAACTTTAAACCATAAAAATAATTGATATTAGCACAGATACTAATGATTTTCTGTAAGACATAGAAACAGAATATATAGATTTTTAAAAGAAAGATAGGTAATGGCATATACCATTCTTATTGCAAACAAGTACTCAATTTATTAAATAATATATAATGGCTGATTTGAAGTATAATTACCAATAAATAAAATGCATTACGTATAAATTGGACACCTTGGTAAGTTTTGATTTATGAAAATATCACCATAATTAAAGTGGTGAACTTATCCTTCACCAATAGCTTTCCTATGTTTCTTGTAATTAATTCCACTTTCCCTTCCTCTGTTTTCATTCAAAAGTTGTTCTTCTCTTCATCACTATAGTTTCCATTTTTAAAATTTATACAAATGAAATAAAAAATGAATTTTTAAAGTCTAGCTTCTATACTCAGTATAGTTCATTAAAGATGCAACTGTGTTGTTGCATTTTAGATAGTTGATTTTTATACTATAGAGTAGGATAATTCTATTATTTTTATACATTAAATTATTTTTTAATTGACCTACTGATGGAGTTTTGAGTTCTTTCCAGGTACTGCTAGTAAAATAAAGCATTTATGGGTATTTACATACAAGTTGTTGCATAGAGATATGCATTATTTTCCCTTAAATAAACACAGTGAACTGGATCTATTACACAGAAAGTACCTGCTTATCTTTTGAAGAAATTTCCAGACTTCTTTTGAAATGTGTGTCATTTTATGTTTTCATAAGAGAACATTTCTAATTCCTTTAGTTTCTTGGCAAATGTCTTAAATCTTTAAATTAGTCACTGTAATTAATATATGCACAAATGAATCTAATTGTGGTTTTATTTCTCATTTTCCCATTGGAATCACCCTCACATCACCCACACCCCAGTCTCTCAACTCTTCTATATTTCCCCTATAACAGATATAAATCTCCCCCCTTCTCTCTCTGTGTATTGCACATATTTCAGAATTAAATGATTGCATGAGTTTTATTTGGGTTGTTGATGAGCAAAGCTTAAACTACATTGTTAATTTCCCTCAGATGCCTGTCTCTCTCCTTCTCATCATCTTCCCTCCCCCTCTGCATATCTATGGTTCCCCTAGATTATGTGTTGCTTCAACTTTGGTTGGTCTGGTACATTAGCTTGATCTTTCACCAAAGCCTGGGTTTTGCTCTAGCATCCACAAACGAGAGACAAAAAATTGACTCTTGAGTCTCTAGATTTGGCTAATTTCACTCAGCATAATTTCTTCCATTGCCATCCATTTACCTTCAAAGGGCATAATATTGTTGTTTCTAATAGCTGATTAGAACTCCATTGTACATAATATACCAAAGCTTTTGGATCCAATCATTCAGTGAAGGGCATATGAGTTGATTCCATGACTTACCTATTGCAAATTGAACTGCTATGAACATTGATTTTGCTGTGTCACTGTAATGTGCTCATTCTAACATTGCTCATTTTTAAGGTCACTGTTGTTTATTTGTATTCTTCAGAAAATGAGTGGAATAGTGTGAATAGAGTATGTGTGTTGATGTTGGATAAAAAACTCTAATGGGATGAACACTTTCCCTTTCTACTATACAGCTTGTCTTCTGATATGATAAATATTGTTATTTAATAAAGGTTATTAATTTCAGCAAAATTTGCAATTTTATGGAACATATTTCACTGTAGTATATAATAAATACATACCACCTAGTATGTGACCTGGGGTCACAAATTTTTTCATCCAGGTTTATATGAATATCTAATCCATTCTGATTTTTGTTATTGTTGTTGTTGGTGGTGGTCCTCCTCCTCCTTTTACCCCTTTCCTCCTTTTTTCTCCTCTTCTTCCTCTCTTCCTTCATTTTGTGCATATGTGTACTCAAGTTTTGTTGAAATATTTATTGAAAATGCTATTTTTTCTCATTGATTTATCTTTGTGATATCACAAATAAACTAGCTGAATCTGGTATAAATAAGGTCTGTGTTCTAGATAAGAGTAAATATCATTTGGATCAATGTCAATTTTGTGATTCTGCATTGTAATACAGTGATAGAAATATAATCATTCTTGGTAGAAGTATAAAGCATGGGTTCAAGATGCACTATGTATTGTTCTTATAATTTTCTATGTCTATAATTTTTTAGAATAAAATGTTAAAAATTTCACTTGTGCATATATATTTGAGTATACAATTAGATTCTCTATTATGATCCATTTAATATTTTTTTATTTTTTTCACACAACTTTGATTATAATAGTTTTATAGAAACCTCAAAATTAGATACCATTAATCTTCCAACTTCATTTTTCTTTTCTTTTCTTTCTTTCTTTTTTTAGTGGTGCATCTCAAGTATACAGAGCAGTAGGTTTTGCTGTGATATTTTTACACATATAGAAATATACAATTTGTTCAATTTCACTCTGCAATAACCCCACTCCCCACCTCACTTCCCCAAACCCCTTACCCTACCCTTGTAGTTACCCTTCTAATGTCATAGCATCCTCTTCTTTACCTATATTTCCCTCTAGCTTCCATATATGAAGGAAAACATATAATGCCATTCTCTTTCAGTCTGACTTATCTCTATCAAAAGAATGGTCTCTGGTTTCATCCATTTTCCTGCAAATGGCACAAATTTATTCTTCTTTATGGCTGAATAAAATTCCTTTGTGTGTGTGTGTGTGTGCCTCAAATTGTCTTTATCCTTTCTTCCATTGATAGACACCTAGGCTGATACCACAACTTGGTTATTATGAATTTTGCAAAATATGATTATGCTCTATCTATAAAGTAAGCTATCTCCCATTCTTATGGATAAATGCTAAGGAGTTGCATAGCTGGACCATGTGGTGATTCTATTGATTTTAAGGAAATACCATACTGATTTCCATAATTGCTATATAATTTATATTCGTTTAGTGTATAGGGGTAATTTTTCTTCTGCATCCTCAGCAGCATTTATTGTTATTTGTATTCTTGATGAATACCATTCCATTGTGAGATGGAATCTCACTGTAGTTTTGATTTGCATTTCCCTGATGGTTAAAGATATTGCACATTTTTTCATAAAGTTATTAGCCATTTATATTTTTTCTTTTGAGAAGTGTTCATTTTCTTTATTCATTTATTAATTGGGTTATTTCACTATTTCTAATGTTTAGGCTTTTGAGTTCTTCATGTATTTGGATATTAATTCTCAGTAGGAAGAGTAATTGGGAAACATTTTCTTCCACTCTTGCAATTGTGTCTTCCTCAAGCTTTTAAAATTTGACATCATCCCATTTATTTATTCCTTCTTTAGTTCCCATTTATTTATTCCTTCTTTAGTTCCCTGAGCTTTAGAAGGGGCTATTTTAGAAGTCTTTACCTGAATCTACTAGGTTGAAGTGTTTTCCCTACTTTAAATTTTAATACTTGCAAAGTCACTGATCTTATACTTTAGTCTTTGATCCTTTTGAGTTGGCTTTTGAATAGGGCAAAAGATAGAGATCTAGTTTCACTCATCTACATATTATCAGTTTTTCCAACATTTCTTGTTGGAGATCCTATCTTTTCTCCAAAGCATGCTTTTGGCAACTTTATTAAGATTCATATGATTATAACTATATGGGTTTATTTCGGGTCTTGTCTTCTGTTCCATTGGTCTACTTGGCTGTTTTAGTACCAGTAGCATGCTATTTTTATTACTGTACCTCTGAAGCATAATTTGAAATTGGATTTTTCATTGCCTCCAGCATTACTTTTGGCTCTACTTTGCTTTGGCTATTTTGGGTCCTTTCTTCTATGAACATTAGGATTATATTTTTAAGTCTTATGAAGACTAGACTGTTAGTATTTTGAAGGGGATTCCATTGAATCTGTAGATTGCTTTGATAATATGACCAATTTAGCAATATTAATTTCACTTATCCTTAACATAGGAAGTCTTTCCTTCTCTTAGTGTCTTCAATTTCTTTCTTTAATGCTCTAATTAAAGGAATTAATGCTCTTTTTATTGTAAAGGTTCTTCAACTTCCATGATTAAGTTTATTCCTAATTATTTTATTGTTTTTTAAGCTATTGTGAATGGAACTATTTGCCTGATTGTTTCTCAGTCAATTTATCCTTGATTTAAAGTTATTGATGGCTTTATGTTGATTTGGAATTATGATAATTTGTTAAATTTATGAACTCTAAAATTCTTCCAGTGTAATCTTTGGAATCCTCTAAGTAATTAGTTGATACTTTCTGTAAAGAGTAATAATTTAATTCATTAATTTCTTATTTGTAATATGGTTTTCTTTTTCTTATCTAATTGCTCTGGCTAAAATTATGAGTAAAATATTGCATAGAACTGATGAGACTGAATATCATCATTTTGTTCCTGATTTTAGAAGAAATGCTTTTAGTTTTTTCCACATTCAGGGTGTTGTTGGTTTTAAGTTTGCTATATATAGTTTATAGCTTCTATAATGAGGTAAATTTCTTCTATTCTTTCTTGACCATTTTTATAATATGACTTGTTCTTTTCTATGCTGTCTTGTTTATTTTTAATTTCCTTTTCTGTGTGTAGTTTTCCTCTAAGTAGTACCTTTTACAATACTGGCTTAGTGATATTCCTTTAATATGCATTCCTTTGTTATGTTGTTATCTTGGAAAGTTTTAATATAATCTTCAATTCTGAATGATAATTTTTCTGTATATAGTAATCTAGGCTTTTAATTGTTTTATTTCAGGACTTGAATCCATCATCCAAGACATCAAGGCTTTTAGGTTTTCCATTGAGAAATCTGCCGTTATTCTTTCAAATTAGTTTGCTTTTACAAGAGAATTGGCACTTCTCTCTTACAGCTTTCAATTTTTTTCTTCCTTATAACATTGACATTTTAACTTTAGTGTGTGGTGGAGTGATTTTTTTTCTCCTGATCCTTTTTAGTTACAGTTACAATTCCTTTCAGTACTTGAGTATCCATCTCATTCCCAAGATTTAGGAAAATTTCCTCGATTATTTTACAAAATAAGTTTTTTCCTTGTTATCTCTATCTTGTTTTCTTCTTAAAAACTTATGAGTTATAAGCTTGACATTTAATGTTGTTTATTCATTTATTTTTCATTTGGTTCTGTTTTCTCTGACATCTAGTTGTGTACATGGTGCTGGGGTTTGAGCTTGGGTCCCTGTGCATGCCAGGCAAGTGCTTTAACCACAGAGCAACCACTCCAGCTCTTGTACCTTATTTTTGAGCCCTGATATTCTTTCCTTAATTCTCTCTTTTTAGAGGAGGAAAAGTTTATTTGTGGCTCAAAGCTCTCAGTTCATGGTCAGACAATTTCGTTGCTGAGAGCCTAAGAAGAGGCAGAATATCATGGCAGAGGGACGCGATGGAGGAAAGCTTCTTAGTTCCTAGCAACCAGAAAGGAAAGAAGGGGCAGGTGAGCCAAAGACAAGATACAGTCAAAGGGCACAGCATCAGCAGCCTACTCCTCCAGTCATGCTTTACCTACAATTTTCATCTAAGAGTTTATTCACATTCTGAACACATCAGATGGATACATCGAATGATCAAGTTGTAGTTCTAAAAATTCAATCTTTTCACTTATGAGCATTGATACATTGCAAAACATATGAGCTCTTTTGGGGATATTTTTAGATCCAACCCATAACATTTTTTCTGTGTCCCTAAAGATCTCAAGCTTATCTCACAATACATAATGCACTGAGTCCATCTCTAAGAGTCCCCATACTCTTAGCAAGTTTTACATGTGATTTTCTGTAAACTTTTCAGGTCTTTCTTTCCTGCTTTCTGCTCTTGATTTTCATAATAAACCTTGTTAAAAAGCTGCCAGTAATACTCCATCCACTCCCTGCATTGTGTGCTGCCTTGAAATTTTCTCTATCAGATTAAGTGGCCCATTGCCTTTAAATTTAGCCTCAAAGAAAGTATTACAACATGGACAAAATGTAGACAAGTTCTTTTTCAGAATATAACATGCATGTGCCCTCATCCAGTTTTCAATAATGTTCTGATATCTGCCTGAAATCTCAGAGACTTCACTGTTTGCTATCTTATTGGCATTCTGGTCTTCTGAACTCCCACCAGAATCATCCATTAAGCTCTGCCTACAACATTCTAATGACTCTCTAGCCTACATCTCAAATTTACTTAAAACCCCTCCAAACCAGTCCCAAAGACTTTTGCATCACATGGTCAAGTTTAAGTAATGTTCCCTGTTCTCAGTGCCAATTTCTATGTAAGTCAACGCTTTATTGGTGTGAGGGAAATACCTGACCAAAAAACAACACAGAAGACCAAAAGCTTAATTTGGTTAATATTTTCAAGGTTTCAGTCCGTGTTTGTAAAACTGCATTCCCTGAGGCTGACATGAGGCAAGGTGTTATGGCAGATGGGTGTGTGGTGGAAAAAATGCTGCTTAGCTCACGGCAGTTGGGAAACAGAAAACTTTTCTCTGAGCACTTTTAATATTTTCCTTTTATCAAACAGTGCTTTTGAACACTTTTGCTATGATGCTATTTGATGCATTTCTCAGCACATTTCTTGTGATTTGGATTCATTGGACTTCTTAAAACTTTTGTTATCTGGAAACATTCAGAAACTAAATCTTCTTTCATGTATTTGAATATTCTAATTTCATGAGTATTAGCCAGTTGATATTGTCTCACATCTCACTGACCCCTTTGTTTCTTTTTCTTTTTCTTCCTCGCTTTTTACTTCTTCAAGTATATTTTCTTCTTCAAAGTCTAATATATATTGAATTCATTCAGATTATTATACTAGAAACTATAGTTTTCATTTCTAAAAGTTTGATTTATTTTTTAATTTTTTCCTACGTCTCCATTTATTTTTTAAAATATAGAATTAAGATGCAATATCTTCTATTGTCTTTCTTTGTCATCTCTATCATCTTTTTCAGTTCTGGTTTAATTTTAGGTGATATTTCTGTGCATTTTGAGGGTCAGATTTTTGCTTCTTTGTTATTTTTAGTAACTTTTTTAGTCCTGCATGCTTTACATTGCTAAATATATTCATCAAACTTTCGTCTAAAAGTGGTTAAATGATTAGATTTAATTTATTTTCTTCCTCTTTTTAGTAGTTATTTTGTTGGACCACAACACAGCCTAGTCCAGGGCTAATTGGTTTTCACTGCTGCATAAGAACATTTTAACTACAATCCCTAATGGCATGAAAATAACAAATCCTTCCTTTATCAGTGACAAGTATTATTCTCTGAAGTCCTCTTGGACAGTTCCTTCCATGTTTTTGGGTAGTTTCATGATGCGATATATTGATCAACATTCTGCTAAATACTTAAGGGAACTCACTGAACATTACCAGAACTTTTCCTGTGTGTGTGCTGTGGTTTGGATATGGGAAGTGTTTCCCAAAGTCCACATGCTAACAGGTTGGCCTTCAGAGGGGCCTCACTGGAAGTATTTTGAAGCTTCCAAAGGTGGGGACTTGTAAGAGGTCCTTAGGTCATTGGAGGAAGTTCTCTCCAATGGGATTGTTTCTTGTTTCTTCCTCTTCTTTTTGTCCCCAAGCTCAATTAGGTGGACAGTTTTTCTCCTTATGCTCCTGCATGGTGTACTTCTTCACTAGAGGCCCAAAACAATGGGTCAGTTGATCTTTGACTCTAACCCTCAAAATAGCCAAAATTACATCTTGTACTCCATAAGTCAATTATCTCAGATATTTCATTATAGCAAGGTGAAGCTGACTTACATAGAAAATTGGTGATGATAAGTGAAGTCATTGCTGGGACTATATCTGACAATGTTATATATCTTTAGGGATTGGGTTTCAGGAAGAATCTGGAAGAGTATGAAGAATCAGGTTAGGAAAAATGAAAAATGAAAAACGGAACTTTATGGGTGATTCAGGTGAGGGTTTAGAAGACCCAAATGCTAATAGAGACTTCTCACCAGAGGACATTGATCAAGCCAATGAATACATGAGAAAGTGCTCTAAATCATTAGTAATCAGAGAAATGCAAATGAAAACTACATTAAGATATCACCTTACACCAGTCAGAATGGCAAAGATGAAGAAAATAAACAACAATGGATGCTGGAGGGGCTGTGGAGAAATAGGCACACTAA
>PVKS010033322.1:0-21807 GCA_004027875.1 Aplodontia rufa
GTAACAAGAAAAACGTCATGGGTCTTATCTTTGTGCAGCTTTCAGGGCTTAAATAAACTTGTAGGTCCTTACAAAGGAAATGCAACAGGGTTTCCAGTAAGGGACTCTAGGCTGCAGAAGTAGCAGCTTCCCTCCAGAGAACTGAAGTCTCTCCTTTCCTTCCGGCAGGAACCAGAGATGCTATGTAGGAAAAGACAAGAATTTGATTCACTTAGAACAAAAATCAACAACCTCAGGGGGAGGGAGGGTTTTCCTGAAATATATGAGTGTCCCTGTTTTCACATGACACTGTGTAGGGTTTGTACTTCACATACCACAGGAGGTTGAAAATTGTCATTTCCTGGCCACACCAGTGGTGATTTTCCAGCATGGAGAGCATTCTGACTAACCAATGTTCTTTTCTTTTCTTTTTTTCACTTTGAATTTTTATGCTGCTGAAAGAAAGCTGTCTTATGCTTGCAGGGGGAGGGGACAAGAAGGTGGCCTGCAGAGAAACCACCTCGGTTGGTCTTATTATCAATCATCTCTGCCCATTGTGAATTTTAACTAGCAAAACCTACCCGCACAGACTGGCATCCACATGCATTTTCAGCGTTACTTAAAGCACAAAGGAGACATCATCTACCTTTCCATTACATGGTGTTTAAATACAAATATTCAGTCTACTCTGAGATTCTTAAGAGTTTTGTAACATGAACTTGATTGTCACAAAACAGACAAGAGAGATCATACTTATTTCCAGTGGTCTTTTAGAACACGCTGATTTCACCGATTGCCTGCTCTTTCACACGTGAAATGTGGACAGGCATGCACACAGGCACACAGGTACACGTTTGTGTTGGGGGGAGGGGTTTCCAAATCTGAGACCTCAACGCCATGTCTGTTTGCTGTGACACTTAACGTGAGGGTGAAGTTCAGCAGAAGCAGGCAAAGTAGGCCTTCATTTCGCTTTGGTTTCATGGCTGCATCCATCATTTCTTCTCTTTTGTGTCGTTCTTGAAACTGTCCATTCACAGAGGCACTGGTGGGACTTGCTCAGACCTCCAAGAAAGGCTCTCTGCGACATGGGGAAAACTTTCCTGCATCAGATGCAATGCACTGCCTGCAGAAATGGTAGACCCTGAGAGATAGCCAGAGAAGATAGGCCCAGAGAAATTAAAAAACCCAGCTCTGGGCTGTAGCGGTGGCTCGGCTGTTACGGCGCTTGCCTGGCAAGGACGCGGGTTCGAACCCCAGCACCACGTACACAACGAAGTGTCGGAGCAACTAAAGCCACATGAAAAACTAAATAAAAATTGTTTCTCTCTTTCTCTCTCTCTCTCTCACTGTCCCCCTCTAAAAAACAAAAACAAAAACAAAAACAAAAAAATAACACACCAGCCCTGCATGGTGATGAGCAGACATTCATTCTCAGGAAGACAAAATTAAGTCACTAAATGGGCTCTGGGCTGATCACAATGAGTAAATGAAAAGAACTAGTCTCAAGAAAGACTGATGCAGAACTTAAATGATCAGCCTAAGGACTCTTCGAAAGAGAGTTAGAAGCAGAAATTGTCAGTCTCCCACAGGTATTGTCTGGGGGAGGGGAAGAAGAGGATGACCTGACAGGTGGAGAAAATTATTATGTACTATGAGATTTATCTCCCTACAACCAAGATGAATGCAGGACGCATTTGTGGACAGCGGCCCCAGCATTATGCACACTCTTGACCTGGCCCCAGCATTATGCACACTCTTGACCGTGCAGCTGGTCTACTTTGCACTAAGTATGAATGAACTGGGCTTCAGGTTCTCATGTTAATTTCTTGTGGTTTTCGTTAAGCAAGAGGCAGTTGTAAGCCAAACATCTCCAGGCATCCTAACAAATCATTTCTCGCTTTGGGAAGTGCAGAACCAGGCTGGGGACTCACTTGCCCTGGAAGACCAGCTAGACCGGCCAAGCAGCCCCATGGATGACATCTCCAGCGTCTGGAAGCGACCAACAAACACACCGAAATTAAGCCTCAGGACATCCTGAGCCCACAACAGGGAAAGTGTTCATTTCTTCACAACCCCCATTACTGGAGTTGCAACACCATCTAGCATTTTTTATATAATTCATAACTGGCAATCAAATAGCACTCCTTTTTCAACGTGATCTGAAAACAGCAATAAGTCAAGATTTCTAAGGATTTTTTTCCTCCAGGATTAAATGTCTGAAGAAGAATTCTCCAAATGGACATAACTATTTCTGGTAGGGCAAGAAGCCTGGAATACTTTCCAACAAAATTCTATGCTTATCCTTACAAGGGATGCTCAACTTGAAAATCCGGCATCTTAGGAAATGGAGAAAATAAATAAATGAATGGATGAATATGACGCCGCTCAGACAGCAAGAAAATCGGCAATGATCAGTCCCACTGTTTGCTGGGGGAGAAATTTGCTCACAGGACTTTTTTTTCCCCACTGCTGGAAGAAAAAGTTGTGCATGATGTGGTCATGTCAAACAGCCTGGAGACAATTAACACAGGTTTTCAGAGCGCATTCTGGTCCTCTCTGGGCTAACGCTTGCCTCAAAGCCTTCCTCATCAGCCTCGAGTTACTCAGGTGATCCTTCAATTTACCTGAAGGCATGAGACTAGTAATGTAAAAATCTAGAAGAATGGAGCTCACAACGTGATAAGTAACAGAACTCTGCAAGCCTATTAGAGGGGAAAATTGGAAAGGTTGCCTCTAATTATTAATAAGATAGATGAACATGAGATGTCTAGGAAGGGCTTGGACTATGAGGGACAGATTGCCAATGTGGAAATGCTCAGAGTGGAAGTGGCCACCTCACAGCCCTGGGAAACAAATTCAGTCAGGAGTGGGTGGTGCCTTGGTATTCCATAAGGAGTTTTTGTTGTTTTTTGTTTTGTTTTAAGTATGCTAACATGAAATCAAGATTTTTCTTTTAATTTAGAAAATCCTTCATTTTTTTACCTTCTCTCTCACATACATGCAAATGAAATTCTTCATTTTTAGTTTGAGTCCACCAATCTAGGTCAGAAAGAGAAGCATAAAATGCTTATCTCATCTATACACCACCAAAGTTTTGCTTTTAGGAAAATGAAACCACCAACTTCTATTGAAGAGAGCCAGGACTAAGGAGTACACCCCAGAGCCCACCTTCAGGCTCCTGCAAGTGTAGGCTTGGCACCTGGGACCGAGGGCCTCCTTAGATTTTGTGTTAGTCTCACCCCAGCTAAGCACACAAGTGATCATCTTGGACAGGGAGGAAGACAGAACGCAGCTAAGAAGAAGGCTTCTTTATTAATTAAAATTAGTTAAACAAATGGTGGGCTCTGACTCTAGAAGGGAGACCAGCAGAATGAAGGAAGGGGATCAGGGGGTGGGAGAAGGGGAGGGAAAGGGGCGGGGAATGAGATTGACCCGATTATGATATGTGCATGCCCAAAAATGTCACAATGATTCCTACTATTAGGTGCAATTAAGAAATTAATTTTAAAAAGGAAGTGATGGGTTCAATATACACATGTCTAGAAATGTCTGTACAATTACTTCATGTTAATAAATATTTTAAATAAAAATAAAAATTCACCTTACCATATCTTTTTATTTTTATAATCTGTTAAAATTGTAGATGAACAGAATACCTTTATTTTATTTATAATTTATTTTTATGTGGTGCTAAAGATCCAGCCCAGGGCCTCACACATACTAGTGCTCTTTTACTGAGCCACAATCCAAGTCCACCTTAGTATATCTTAAGAGAAAAAAAAGTACCCAGGGCAGTGGTGGTATTGCACACTTGTAAATCCAGCTGGGCTCTGGAGGCTGAGGCAGGAGGATTGCAAGTTCAAAACCAGCCTCAGCAACTTACCAAGGCTCTAAACAACTTAGTGAGACTCTGTCTCAAAATAAAAAATAAGGGCTGGGGGGATGTGGTTCAGTGGTTGAGTGCCCCTGGGTTCAATCCCTGAAACAAACAAACAAACAAAAAAAAGTGATGGATTTCTCATTTCGATTACATTTTAGACCCTGACTACATTGTAGTAGTCAGACATCTACCATGTGGCCCTAAGTAGGAACAGCCTCTTTGAAGACTGTAGAAGCTTCTCTCAGTACTTCCATGTGTGGTTAACAAGGTTGTTTCTTGCTACCATTGAAACCCATCTGCCACACCCTTCTATCCCTGAATGTGTGTAATAGCTAAGCAACCTCTTTTTAAACTTATTTTCCTCAACTCATCCAGGAGTCACCCTTTAGCCTTTCTTAATCTCTTTCACCTTTACTTTTCTTTCATTTTATTTAGAAAGAAGGACAGTAAGAGAGAGACAGAGAGACAGAGAGAATCAATTTTATTGAGTTTTTCACATGGCCTTCATTGCTCTGACACTTGGTTGTGTACATGGGTGCTGGGGTTTGAACCCATGTACTTGTGTGTGCCAGGCAAGTGCCGTAACTGCCAAGCCACCACTCTAGCTCCCCTTTCACCTTTTCTTATCAAACCCATTTTCCTTAGTCATTGAGACTGTCGGTTTCTCAAGTTTCAATCCAGTCACCCACCCAATAGTGGTATTACCTAGAGTTGAAAGAAACGCAAGGTTTCCACTCTATTAAGATCTCTCAGCAAGTGTGGCTTTAGATTCAATGGCATACATCCTTTATGAAAAATACGAAAGACGTTGTTTGGGCCATGAAGCTCTGATTGTTGTACTCTGAGCCAAGTAGGAAAAGCCTGGACCTCCACAGAGGTCCTCTAATTTCCAACACGGTTCTATCATCCTGCTTGATTATCCCAGGCAAAGGGGGCTGACTTGAAGGAGATAATCTGTAGGCTTGTTGGTGGCTATGGGATGGCCTTCCCCGACCACACTGCTTCACGGGACGCAGGACGCAGGCTGGGCTGGGCACTGACCAACCCAATTAGATGCGCTTTCAGGGAACAGAAATGTGCAACATTGGAGGAGGAACAACAGCAGCGGAGTAAGGAACTCTACCACTGAGCTACATCCCCAGCGGTCCCCTGTACACCACCCCCAAAAGGTGGCTGTCTTTTGGAGAGAGGTGGAGAGAGACCCAGAAGCAATGGGTATTATGGTCCCGTCCTTGTGGCAGATTATTTCTGCTTTGTCAACATGTTTCTTGGCTCTATTCACTAACCCTCCCCCTTCATTCTCCCAGATGGAAGATGTGGCTCCAGCTGATTGAATATCTGCCTTGAATGACTGTCACTCCTTGTTCCTTATTCCTCCTTCTCACTCTCATACTGCCCACACCACTCTGTGGTCTCTATTTTTTTTTAGATCCTCCTCTGCTCTCTCAGTCATATCAAGCCTTTGTCCTGTCTGGGGTTAGCATGTAGAGTGGGTGTTAACTGAACTGAGTTTCCTCCTTTAATGTGACCCTTTAGTCCTTTGAGGACACGGTACCTTGACTTCCTGTCGTGAGGTTGTGATGGTGGGGGGTTTTAGCTCCCCCATATCCCCTGCACAGGGCTCCCACAAATGTTTCCTCGGTAAGGTCAGTCGTGGTCAGGGAGGAAATGGTACAGGTGCTAGTGTTATCACTGACAACACAACCTTTGCGTTGGCAGACTCTTACACTTGCAAGTATTCAAAAGACTATTTTAGAATGATCACAACATTTATTTTCTAAAAATGCTTCCTTCAGCCTCTGTTAACATGCTAGGGGAAAGACAATCCAAATGGATTTTATTTCCCATATGGGTTTACCTGGTGATTGATATTCTAGTGTTACCCCATGAACTTCACCCAGGGGTGCTGTGCCACCGAGCTAAATCCAGACCTTTTTTTATTTTGAGACAAGGTCTTGCCAAGTTGTCCAGGCTGGCCTCAAATGTGCGATCCTCCTGCCTCCTGTCTCAGGGATCACAGGCATGTGGCACCATGCCCCAAGGAAAGCCAAGTGTTATAATGATTCAAGGATAGAGTCAGATAAATCTGGATTCAAATCCTTATTCCTGTCAACTGGTAGTTGTATGTCCTGGGGCATATTATTTTCATTTCTACTTGCCTCAACTTCCCCAGATCATCAGTAAATGTGATAATAATTCTACCTATCTCAGAGATTGGTCATGGGGATTATAAGAGCCAATGGGAGAGATAAAGTGTGCAGTAAATATTAGTTGCTTCTGGGATATTTTCTCCCATCCTTAATTATTTATGCAGTGCCCATGATAACTTCTATGTGTATAGATTATTGATAAGCAGCATTCTCCTCTGGGCTTCCCAAGGCTGTATAGAATGCTTAGGATGTCACTTTGATCTTGCATGTGTTTACAGTCAGCAGAAATTAATTCACTACTAGATTTGTCAGTTACCATAGGCTTCAGGGTCCCACCTAGGAAAGACCTTGAGCAAAACAAAAAAGAAGCATTCAATGTCAATAAGGGAATTTTAATTTCCACTGAAGCAGGTTCTAATTCAAATGAAATAGCTTGAGATGTGAAACTTCTTGCAATGGCCTCCCTCGATAATCAGATGGAGGTTTATGGGGAAACTAAAGGGGGGAAACCATGGTCTGGCACCAGTATTGGCTTGTTCTGTCTTTACACTGCTGTTCTTGATTGTTTGATGATGAACTCCTCCTAATTGTAAGACCACGTCTATCGAATTAAAAAAAAAAGAAAAAAGGAAAAGGAAAGGAAATCAGGTGGAGGTTTGGGTCTTTACAATCCAGGAGAGAGATTGTAAGAAACAGCCCTTTTCAAGGACCCCAAATCCACATCAGAAAGAAAACCTCAGAAATAATCTCCGTAACAGATCATCACACATAACTTGTTGAGAAGTGGCTACTAGTCTTTACAATTTTAAATTTCTATTAAAGGATGGGTTTTCTCCAAGCTCCTCCACTGGGGGAACTGATTCTTGTTTTTAGAAGAATGCAAAGACATTCTCTCTCTCTCTCTCTCTCTCTAAGAGAGAAAGAGTTAATTTTATTTTTTTCATCTGGTTTTTGTTTTTCCTCCATTTAGTTGTTTATGTGGTGCTGGGGATTGAACCCGGGTCCAACATGCCAGGCAAGCACTTTACCACTGAGCCACCTGTCCAGCCCGAGAGACATCCTTTGATGATAAGAATATCATGTATATTTTCTGCTGAATATGTTTAATGCAGTTAACTGTGGCAGTTGACTGTGGTTTTTGGCCTCATGGTTCACATAAGGAGATTTAAATTCATGAAATCATCTACTCATCTTTTGGAAAGTAAACCATTTCAGAAAACAGGTTCTAGTAATATTCATTATAACTTTAAACATTTCCGTTTTATCATGGTTGTAATTAATTTCGTGGCTCAGGTACTGAAAAGATTTAAAGTGATGTTTATAAAATGAATTAGCCTGTCCTTCATCTTATTTAGAGTTCTCCATTGTGAATATATTCAGTGTAATGGAGAGACAACTTATGAGAAAGCTCTCTGGTGTCATTGATTCTGGATTCTCTAGAGGATTTATTATTTCAGCTCTGTTCCTACCTTGGGGCCAGAAGACAGACCACGTGGTCCCAAAACAGTAGCTTTGCTATATTTTGTATTTTAAAAAAAAGATTGTTGAGAGCTGAGCATGGTGGTGCATACCTGTAATTCCACCTACTTAGGAGGCTGAGGCAGGAGGATTGCAAGTTCGAAGCCAGCCTGCGCAACCTAGCAAGATACTGTCTCAAAATTAAAAAATAAAAAAGGACTGGGAATGTAGATCCATGGTAAAGGACTCCTTTACCAAAAAGAAAAAGAGAGAGAGAGAGAGAGAGAGGGAGAGATGTGTTATGACTGGTGAGGTTAACCTTGTTCCCTGGGTTAAGGCGACATCTGCCAGTTTCTTTCACAGTAACTTTATTAGGTTTTTTCATAAGTAATTTTTTTAAATGGGGAAGGGGGATGTGAGATATTCTGAGACTATTAAATATCCTGCTTCTCCTTAAACTCTCTCTTACTAATTTTATCATTCATACTACATGCTAAGCTTGCCAGCAGTAATTAGTAAATGTGTTGTTACAAAATATTGGTTTAATAGCAGCTAAGGAGCATTAGGGGGGAAACCATATTAAATACATTAATTCTAACATCTACCCTGATTTCACAAATATTAAAATATAAACAAAGGGGACATTTTTGAATGGTTGAAATATGTCATCGGTCAGCTGATGCTAAAAGTTTCTGAGGCTTTAAAAAAAATTGGATGAGTCATGCCCCCTACCCAGGACCTCAGTCTATACTTCTTCTGATTTAGTCCTTTTATGGGAGCAACTGAATATAGTAGGTAAAATAAGGTTATAGTTCTTCATATGTGTGCATTTAAACACCAGCCTCAAAAAATGAATACTCACTATCAAGGTGCAAAGGGGTCCTAGAGAATTCATATCATCTTTGGCTTTTGAAGACTCTCAGTGCACATTCAGTAGTTTTAAATTCTCTTAGGCAGACTGCAGTAGAGACACGTGTTCAACTTTCTTTAACTTAGCTCCAAACCCAATTCATGGTGGGAGCCATTTTTTCACGTGTAAATATTGTCCAGCAGGGAAGGACGGAGTGCCAGGACTCACTGTGGGAATCCTAGACAGGTCTACAGTCAGACACAACAGCCCCCACTGATATGCAGTTTCTCCTTTGGTTTCAGTTACCTGTGGTCAACCATGGTCTGAAAATATTACATGGAAAATTCCAGAAATAATCCTACTCATAGATTTTAAATTGAAGGCTGTTCTAGTAGTGTGATGAAACCTTGCATCATCCTGCTCCAGCTGGCCCAGAGTGTGAATCATCCCTTTGTCCAGCTATCTATACTGTGTATGCTACCTACCTTTTAGTCACTTAGCCTTCCTGGTTCTCAGATCAACTGTCAGGTATCTCTCTGCTTGTGTTCAAGTAACTCCCATTTGACTTAATAATGGCTCCAAAGCACAAGAGGTAACAAAAATAAAAGCCCTAAGAAGCTATAAAGTGGGGCTGGAGCGGTGGCTCAGTAGTTGGAGCACTTGCCTGGTACGCATGAGGACCCAGGTTCAAACCCTCTCACCACATATACAACTAAGTCAGGGAAACAGATGGATAAATAAACAAAATTGATTCTCTCTTTCTTTCTCTGAAGAAGAAGAAGAAGAGGAGGAGGAGGAGGAGGAGGAAGAGGAGGAGGAGGAAGAGGAAGAAGAGGAAGAAAAAGGAGGAGGAGGAGGAGGAGGAGGGAGAAGAAGTAGCTATAAAGTGCTTCCTTTCAGTGAAAATATGAAAGTTCTTGACTTTATAAGGAAAGAACAACAACCGTTTTGCTGAGGTTGCTAAGATCTATGCTAAGAATGAATCTTCCATCTGAAACTGAAGAAGGAAAAAGAAATTCATTCTAGTTTTTCTGTCATATCTCAAACTGCAAAAGTTGTGGCTAACAGTGTGTGACAAGTACTTATGAAGATGGAAAGGACATTATATTACGGGATCTGGTGCAACCCTGAGTTTCAGGCATCCGTGGCATCTTGGAACTTACTCCCTGCAGCTAAGGAGAGACTACTGTATTCCGATTCTGAGTTCTGCTCGGCTATTATTAATGGCATGATGTTCTCCCCTTCTTCTCTCCCCTTTCACCTCCAGACTCAGTGAAGTCTGGGTCTGCCACTCGTATTCCTCTGGATGCTCACAGTGGGAGCCCACAGGCCCCGGATGGTCTAACACAGTGGACAACTTTGCTCCTTACTCTGCTTGACCTTCCTGGGCACTTGACTTTCCCAGCATCCCCTCCTTCCGGATGCTCTCTTTTATTTCTAAAACATTTTCTCTTACTTTTCTTCTCCTACTCTTACTCATCCCCTTTTCTAGTCCTTTCCCATTGAAAAACTCAGTGTTCGTGGTCCTGGGAGTTCTACTGTACCTCTCTTCCCATCAATCTTCTACTGCCTTAGCCAAACGTGTTGGCTCTTGGGTTAGCCACAACCACCTAGTCTGTATTTCCAGGCTGACTCTCTCCTCTGGTGACTAGGCCCAACCTTCCAGCCCAAATGTCTTTCAAATGCTCTCAACTCAGGAATTCTAAAAACCAACTTCTCCCATCTATTCTTCTTTCTGTATTTGCACCTCAGACAAAGGCTTTCCAGCTTGGACAGTCAAACCAGAAACATCAGGGTTATTTTTAATCCTTCCTTTTGGGGCTGGAGCGGTAGTTCAATAGTTACAGTGCCTGCCTTGCATGCGTGAGTACGCGAGTTCAAACCCCAGCACCACGTACACAGTGAAGTCTCAGAGCAGCAAAGGCCATGTAAAAAACTAAATAAAGTTGTTTCTTGCTTTCTCTCTCTCTCTAACTGTCTCTCTCTAAAGAAAAAAATCTTTCCTTTTCCTTGATATCGCATATCCATTTTATGACCAATATTAATCAGTTGTGCCTGCAAAGGACTCTCAGATAAATCCCATCCATTATCACAGCCATTTCTTACTTCTGACCCCTGTACCCTCTCACCATGGATGGTAACTTACTTAACTGGTCCACCAATTACAGGCTGTTCCCACTCAGAATCTTCTGAAATTCTCTTTCTGAAGCAGATGTTTCATGGTTTTTCTTCTGTCTTGCTTAAGTGTCTTTACTCATTCCCCTTAGAGGATAAACATCTAAGTTAACTTTCAAGACCTCTCAATCATCTATTCCCAACATTCCCCTTTCAGCTTGATTTATCCCACTAACTTTGGATTATTTGAAGTTCCCTGAATGTGTCATCAAGTTTAATACATTTTACACTCTGGAAGTATCTCCCTACCTACTCCCACATCTCCACCGCTCACATCTCCTTAATGAGCCCTTACTTAGCCCTCAAGTCCTGAAGCAAATATCATTCCTTCTATAAGTCTTCCACAATTATCCAAGTCAGAATTAATGATCCCTCCCCACGCTATCATAGCCTTTGTAAATACTGCTACTAAGCACATATTGCATTATTTCATAATCACTTGGGTAAATTTCTCACATGAGACTCTAACCGTCATAATTTTAGGGACTTTGTTATTCGATTATGTGTCTCCAAGGCATATAACAGGTACTCAGAATTTCTTGAACTCAGCTGTCAATGTATCATGTGAACATGTTATAATAGCTACTTATAAAACTTTTGGACTATTCATGCTATGGTTTGAAATATGGGTTGTCTCTTCAGGGATCATGTGTTGGAAGCCTAGTTCCCAGTGTAGTGATATTAAAGAGGTGGTGGTACCCCTAAGAGAAAGGGGTTAGTGGGAAGTACTCAAGTCAATAAGGCCTTGAAAAGAATCAATATGGGGCTGAAGCAGTGGCTCAGCAGTTACGGTGCTTGCCTGGCCTGCCCAAGAGCGTGGGTTCGAGGCCTAGCACCACATACACAATGAAGTGTTGGAACAAAGGAAGCCACGTGAAAAACTAAATAAAGTTGTTTTCTCTCTTGAGAGAGAATTGTTATAACAAAAAAATGAACCTAACCACTCCTCAAGCTCTGGCTTCCTGTCTTTCCATTTCATCTCTTCCCCTTTCGTGCACCCCTGCTAAGAAGCCATGCTCCATGTTGTGTTGTAGCCAGGGGTTCTTAAGAGTCTGCCCCAAGCTGTGTGGATTTTCTGACTTCAAAACTGTGAACTAAATAAACTTCTTTTTAAAAAATAAGGTACCCAGCTTCAGGTATTTTGTTATAGCAATTGCAAATTAATACAATCATCTTCCTAGTTTTAGAGAATACCCCTCCTCATGTGTTTTACTGAAAGCAAAATTCCATTAAAAGAGTCGAAAACACCAGGTTTTCACTTTGCCTCCCTAATGGCTAGGGCAGAAGCATAATTCAGCTCCACCAATGAATTCACATGCCCTGAGTGAGGAATCATAAGAGAGATGGCAAAAAGATGTGAGGACCCCCAAGAAGTTTTCTTCGTACAATGACAATTAGAGCAAATCAGGTCCTTGGGAGAGGAGATTCAACAGTGCTGATTCCTGGGTCTCATGACTTGAATCAGTGGTGTGAGTCGTAGAACAGTCATGGATCTTGAGGAGATAAATTCTGTGATGCAAATTGGGGATGTTATTCCTTGTTCTCTTATCCTCCTAAAAATTCTATGACATTCATGGTATCTTTTTAAAATCAATTTGTTTTATGCTTAAATCAACTATAGTAAATTTCTTCTGTTTACAACGAAGAATGCTCACAGATGGAGAAATTGGAACCAGAAGTGGTTATAGGAAACAGACCTCACGGTAATGAGGGAAATCTGGGATTGGTTATCAGGCCTAGTTGGGGCTGATGGCAGAAAAAAATATGGGGAAGGATGTGACTCTGACAGGTCTTATAGCATGGCAGCAAATAGTTCATCCTGACCTGCTGTGCTCCGAATGAGGTGCCCATTCACTCATGGCAGGCTTCAGGGTGACATGGCCTCTGCCAATGGTAGCGTGAAAGACCTGAGGAATTCAAGACCAAGGGTGGGGGCCAGTATTTCTACAGTGGTGGACAACTTAGCTCAAGGGCTGGAGCATTGGCTCAGCAGTTGGAGTGCTTGCCTGGCATGCTCGAGGATCTGTGTTCAGACCCCAGCAGCACATACACAGCTGGGTGTCCGAGGGACAACGGCCAGATGAAAAAACGTAAGGTTGATTCTCTTTCTCTCTCTCCCTCTCTCTAAAAAAATGGGGAAAAAAAAGAAAAAGAAAAGGCTCAAATACTTTGATTCTTGACTCAAAGCATAAAACACAGTCATTAAACTTGGGACTGTTAAACTCTTAGTCCCTGCAACCATAGGCTGAGAAAGTCCAGGACCAAACTCCAAGTTGAATCCTCCAGGCCGCTGAATTCAGTCTTACTTTAGATCTTTGATATGAAATGAGGGCTTTGGCTAGAAAGGAATAAAAGATTACGAATTAGAATAGGGACTTGGGGAACCAGTGGAGTATTAGTACTAGGATCTTGAGGTATCCCCAAGTCTTCCCTGCAGGCCACAGATGTACCTTCTCCCTTTTCTCATGAGGCCACTGCTGTCTTGTGGAAGATTCTCCATAACTACTTCATCTAAGCAAAATTTGTACTCATGCTCCACACTCACAATGCTCTTAGACCTCTAATTAGCTCCATAACTAGGGTCAGGGCCCAGAATGTTCTGAAAGGTCAAGTATAATACCAAATCTGAATGGAAAAGACTTGCACAACAAATGAGTCATTTATTTTAGCACAAATCTGACAAACATATATTCAGATGTATTCTGAAGTGCCACACTGAGGTGGCAAGTATATACTTGTAGATGGAACTGAATTTAATTGATGTAGGCAGATTTTCCAGAGAGTCTGAATTCATGGAGCCAGCTCAGGCAGCTGGGAGCAGTTTCAGTTGTTTATTTGTTTAGTTGACTGAAATCTACACTCACTGATAGTCCCTGCTGAATGGGATGGAGATGCCAGACATTTGTTGATAAAATGCAGTTGAAGGAACACAAAGACTTGGGTTTGTAGACAAAAGAATGTTGAGAGCTGATTTGTCATGATTGAATAAGCGGAACCTTATCATGTTCTCAAAGAGGGCACCAAGAAGATCCCCCCTTCATCAAAGCATGGGTTAGGCGACGGTCAAAGTTTCATTGTGTAGCACTCTGGTTGCCAGTTTCTGTGAGGAGAGTTGCTTGTGCTCTTAGAAAACACCAAATCTGGGGCTGGAGTGGTGGCTCAGTGGCTATGGTGCTTGCTTGGCATGCATGAGGATGCAGGTTTGAACCCCAGCACCACATACACAACAAAGTGTCAGAGCAATGAAAACCACATGAAAAACTAAATAAAAATTGATTCTCTTTCTCTCTCTCTCTATCTCTCTTCTCTCTCTCTTTTTTTTTTTTTTTTTAAAGAAAACACCAAATCTTGTCGGCCAGGATAACAACTGCAGTCCTATATTCAGAGAGAGGGAGCTTTTGGGGAAAGAGTTAAGTGGTAGAATTTTGACCGAAGTCCTCTCCCAGTAGATGCAGTGGAATCCTGAGCCTTCCCCCGAGTTACTACATGTGTCATTTCAATAGTTAGAATCCAAGCCTTGGCTGTCCCTCAGAAGACGAGTAAAAACTACTGTGGTTGAAAAATTGAATGAAAGTCCCTGAAACATACTATTTCAAGAAATAGTAAATAAAATAAATAAATAAATAAAACCCCCTGCATTCTATGTTCTCTGGCAGAATTGCAGGAATAAGTTCTTTTACCAAAGACTTCATAGTTGGAGGGTTTGTCAGTCAGAAGCAGTTTATATTACTTTTCACTAAAGAAGCTCATTGATAAAGGAATTGCAGCCAGAAAAGGTTACAGGCAACAGACCTGACGCAGAGAATAGGTGGATTTGGAAGAAAGAACGACAATGCGTTATCATAAGTTTACTAACACGTTCTAATTGCCAGTATTGTACCTATTGTGGACTCTCCTTACTGAAATAAACCAGCTCAGTCCCTGGTACTTCCTAAGAAGGTTCTGATCTCTAAAATCCTTTCTACTATATTCTAATGAGCAGAAAGCAACATGATGAATTTGTTTTTGCCTGGCTGGGTGCCAGTACCTCTTCATGACTTTACTTTAGGGCTCTATGTCTAAGGATCACAGATCATCTCAATTTCCCAAAGATATCACCCTGGTCTATTACATTGGTAATATCATTGCGATAGGACTTGGAGAGCAGGAAACAGAAGGTGCCATAGATATCTTGGTAAGATGTATATAAACCAAAAATAGGAGATGTATTCCTTTAAAATAAAGGCCATGTGTTAGTTTTCTGTCACTATAATTAAACCTAAGAAAAAACAACTTATGGGGCTGGAGAGGTGGCTCAGCGGTTTCGGCGCTTGCCTGGCAAGCACAAGGACCCGGGTTCAAACCCCAGCACCACGTACACAACTGAGTGTTGGAGCAACTAAGGCCATGTGAAAAACTAAATAAAGTTGTTTCTCTCTTTCTCTGTCTCTCTCACTGTCCCTCTCTCTTTATAAAAAAAAAGAAAGAAAGAAAGAAAGAAAAAACAACTTATAAAGAAGGTGGCTTCCTTTGGTTCACAGTTTGGGAGATTTCTGTTCATGATCGGTTTGGTCGCATTGCTTTTGGGCTTGTGGTGAGGTAGTGCACCATGGCAGCCGTGTGTGTAGAGCAAAGCTTTTCACCTCATGGCTGGATACCAATACAAGGGGAGGAAAAGACTAGACTCCCACAATCCCCTTCAAGGGCACACCACCAATGACCTGAAGACCTCCTACTAGAAGTTCCACCACCTCCCAAGAGCACCACAGACTGGGACCTAACTTCAACACATTTCAGATCCAAACTACAGCAGGCCACATCAGGAGTTTCTGGAAAGATCATGGGGGTCTGAAGCCATATCTTCTCAAAAGTGAAGGACAATTTGTTGCACCTTGCAGACCCTAAGACAGAAGCACAGTACTTTGTGAACCTCTTTGGAGTGTTCGGGCAACATATACCACATGTCCCAGGTTAACTAGAAAGGCTGCTGGCTTTGAGTAGGGTCGCACTAGTCTCCAGTTGTCCAAGTTTGCAGTAGAAGCTGCTCTTCTGCTTGGGTTTTATGACAGTGGACCTAATAGGGCCCCCAGTGTGTGTAGCAGAAGAAGTTACCATGTGGCCTCTGCCAGGTTCCACAAGGTATTGCAGCCTGGGCCTCTGGGTTTTAGGAAGAAGCCACATGCTCTTGGCAAGAATTCTTTTTCTTTTGAGAAGAGATTGCTACTAGACTCTGATGGATATTGAAAATCTAATTATAGAACACCAGGTGAACCAGAACAGTGTATCATGAAGTGGGTTTTCTCTCATGCACCTGGCCATAAATTCAGGCATTCCCAGAAGTACCCATCTTTCAGGCTTAGCAAGTCCTGAAAGCATAAGACAATTGTATGGGCAAATGGCTTACATGCCCAGCCTGCACCCTCCTACTATATTATGATCCCTCCTTCAACCTACACTTAGGCCTCATGGGGAATCTTCTTTATCAATTGGGAAAAATTGATCAGTGCATTTATAAAAAGTTTTCACAATATATAGGTGCTAACTGGAGATAGACCAACTCAGGGATGACCTCAAAGGATGAAAAGGAAAGGAAATATGCTCTAGTACAACTTTGTGTGTGTGTGTACGTGTGCTGGGGATCAACCCTAGGGCCTTGTGTATGCTAAGCAAATGTTCTACCACTGAGCTACACCCTCAGCCCCCAGTCTAGCTTTAATTGGTTGTTTTTTATTCTCTACTTTACCTAGGAGTTAAGAACTGAGGCCAGGCTATATGGATGGTGGTTAATTGTTTGGCCATATGGTAAGTAATTAGTACGGAGAAAGGTTTAACATTTGGTGACCAAATTAGGGAAAGAATATGGATTGACCTCTGACAATAGGTACCCAGAGAGTCATTATGTCAGTCAGCTTTCTGTTGCTGTGAAAAATACCTAAGAGCAATCAACTAAAAGGAGAAAAGGTTTATTTTGGCTCCTGGTTTCCAAGGTTTCAGGCTGTTGGTCACTTGGTTCCATTGTTTCTGGGCCTGGAGTAAGAAAGAACATCATGGTGGGGAACAGATGATGACAGGTCAGCAAAGGGAGCAAGAGGAAGGGGCTGTGAACAAAATACACCCCTCAAATACACATCCCCAGTGACCTACTTCCTGCAGTTTCCACCACCTCCCAACAGCCCATGAAGTTATGAATTCAGAAGAAGACAGATTGATGATGTCAGACCTTTCATAATCCAATTGCTTCCCAAACGCCCCATTTCTGAACACTGCTACATTGGGGACTGAGCCTGCAACACATGAGGTTTCGGGGACATTTCCAATCCAAACCACACAGTCGTGTAATGCTTACCACAAATCCATTATGATGGAAGAGGCTCTCTTCAGTAAGGTGGAGATCTATTGTCTGAATATCATCAGTCACTATCCCCAGCAACCCAGTGCTCACTCTGAAGGTTTATAAAGTAATTGGCTATTGAGGAAAGAAGAAAAGCTGTGCACGGGCTCAAAGACAGGGACATGCCCTCACCTGGCTGAGTGTCCACTTCATCTGCTGTAGCGAAGACTCCTGACGGCCAATATGGCACCACTCCCTGGAGGCGCAGCCCACCTCCCAGTGACTGGTCCATTTCATCAGATTATGTCCATAATCAAAGACACAGTAATGTGCTCTCACTGGAATAAACACATACTGTGGACTTGAATTGCACTTGCTTTCCATCCTACCACGCTTCTTTCCTGTGCCACATGGTCTTAATTAATGCCTCATTGATCACAGTGGCATCTCACTTTCATACAATGGCTTCCCACCAAAGCACTTACTTTTTTTTTTTTTAATAAGAGAGAAGAACAGAGAGAGAGAGAGAGAGATACAGAGACAGAGAGAATCAATTTTTTATTGAGTTTTTCACATGGCTTTCATTGCTCCGACACTTAGTTGTGTACATGGGTGCTGGGGTTTGAACCCGTGCACTCGCGCTTGCCAGGCAAGCGCTGTAACCACCGAGCCACCGCCCCAGCCCCAAAGCACGTACTTTTGAAAGGAAGAAGACGGACATGGGATTCACCAATCTTACCATACACCCCACTTCTCAGAAGCAGCTGCCCTTACAGATCAGCAGGTAACTGAAGTAAGACTCAGTTCTCACAACAGTGAAAACAGGAAAACAATCTTGAGCCAAGCGACATGGACAGATATAGTCATTTTTGACCTAAAAAACAAGAAGTTCACGCCATTCAACCTCATGGTTTGGAGTGTACAGAAAGTGCTGAATCAGCAATCAATATGTGGTGTTTTTCCGGAGACTGAGTGTGGCCATGGGAATGGTGTAACAGGATGGCCATTTATAATCATCTTGTATATCTCTGGGCTTTATTTTGAGGTCTTAATATATAAAGGGAAAAAATGGTTCAACCAGGCCAGACAGCAATAGTTCCACTGTTTTTGAACCTGAGACTCACACCTGGTTGTTTCATGGCCTTCCTGCCACTGAGAAAAGAGACAAGGGGGTGAGGGAGAAAGGAAAAGAAAAAGCATGTAGTGGGGTGTGGCATAGGTTTCTGAAGTAATTGATCTTATAAAGAAAAAATGGAGTTGCTGCTCCACATCGGGACAGAGAAGGACATGGAGAGATCCAGGGAATTCCAGGGGGTGCCTTGTAGAACTGCAGGGCTCTTGGAACCTGGGGTTGGTGCATTTTGTAAAGTTTTCTCTTCCTGCTTAAAAAAATCCAGAGTTGGTGGCCCCAACTTGTAACTCAGAACTCTGCCACATTGGGCTATACTTCAGGACCACTGTGGTATGATGAAGCTAAGAAAATTGCCCATCCATAAGGTAATGGATGGACAATTATTAAGCATATGCATCAAAGCACTAGAGTATTCATAATTTGAGTTTTTGTTCTGGCACGTTCTAATTGTGGATCTCAGGCAAGTTATTTGACATTTCCAAGCCTATTTTTCTTCTAAAAATTAGGAATGACAATAACATCCATATCATAGCACTTTCATGGGGATCAAACAAGATAATCTGCATGAAATGCATACAGCAAGGATCAATGGCATTAGCTAACATTTTTCCTGAATTGATATGTGTTACAGGGGAAAAAAATCCTAAAATTATACAGGGCTAGTTATTATTTGGGTTGGAGTTTAATGGTAAAGTACTTGCCTAGCATGAATGAGGCCCTGGGTTTGATCTCCAGCACAACTAACTAACTAAATAATAATAAAAAATTTAAATACCATTTGCTGTGTGATCACCCTATTAAAATTATTAGCAGTTCTTTATGTCAGAAAACACTCAACAGAAATTTAAAAAATAAGATCCTTCATTCATAGTAGGAACAAGATCTATAAAGTATGTATGAACTGACCAATAATCCTGAAGTCCTCCGAGGATAAAACTAAACTTGATGAATACAGAAGATGTCCTGAAAAATGGGCAGATATTGCACACTTAGATGGATTCATAACAATTTAAGTATGTTGATGCTTCTCAATTAATTCACGGTTTGAGTGCAAGCATTATCATGATTAGTAATCAAATTTCTGAGCAATCCAAACTTATATTACCATGTATATAGATGAATAAAACACCTAAATCCCTCTTGAAAATAGTTGAGAGGATTTTCAACACTAAATAATAAAGCATATCATAAAGCAATAGTAATAATAATAATAAAGATGTGATATTGGTGGAAGAACAGAGAAGCAAGTAGAATATTACACACACACACACACACACACACACACACACCCCACAGATAAAGAAAGGAAAGAAGAACTTAGTATATGATAATAGTGGCAATAGAAAAAGAATTTTAGTAGCTAGTAATGGAAAAAACTGGTTCACTCTAGGGAGAAAAAATACAATTATAATAGCCCAATTTATACATCAGATAGATAAGATCCTATATATGAAAAGTAAAACTATAGAGTAAAATCAATTTTTGCATTAAGACTTTTTTTCTTTCTTTTGCAGTGCTGGGGATTGAACCCAGGGCTTTGCACCCACCGGGCAGAGTCTCTACCATTGAGCTAAATCCCCAGCCAACACCTCGATAGGAGGTAGTACACTGTCTTTCTAAGTAAAAATCACATCTGCCAGAGAAAGACAACTCCAGTAGAAAAATGGGCAATGAGGCAAACAGGCAGTTTACAAAGACAAAAAGAAAAAGGTTAACAGCATGAAGATATACCCCAACTTCCTGGTAATTAAAGAAGAGCAAAATGAAACTATAATTTTACATCTGGCAACAATTAAAAAGCTTGAAAATGGCAAATTTTATTGAAGAGGTAGAGGTAGAACATTTTTGGGAGGCTGCTGGAGTGTAGACTGGGACAACCCTTCTGAAGAGCAATCAGTCACACCCTACCATGAAAACTGTATGTACACATCAATGACCCTGCAAATCCTAAGGAAATATGCACATGATCCCATGCAGCATGTGAATCGAGGATCCTTTTTTCAGCCTTCTTAGTGGCAGGAAGTAGGAGCCAGCCTGTAACTGATCACTGGGAAAGTGGGTACCTAAAATGTGGTGGATTCATGTCCCCTGTGGTAGGCTGAACAATGGCTTCCAAATAAACCATGTCTTAATCCCCAGAACCTGTGAATGTTTTCTTTGTATGGCAAAAGCAATTTTGCAGATACAATAGTTAAGGATTTTGAATTATCCAGGTGGGCCTGATGGGATCACAACAGTCTTTATAAGATGGACACAGAAGAAGTCAGAGGAGAAGGCAGTGTGATAAGGGAAACAGAGTGGAGTGGTAAGCTTTGTAGATGGAGGAAGGGACCACAGACAAATAATACAAGCAGCCGCGGCAATCTCATTTTACTCTTTTCCCAGAAGGACCAGTTTTGTTGAGACCTATGCTTTATTTTATTAATTATTTTAATACTGTGGATTGAACTCAAGGATGCTTTAACACTGAGCATCCTTTTATTTTTTATTTTAAGACAGGGTCTTGCTAAGTTGTTGAGGGTCTCTCTAAATTACTGAGGTTGGCCTCAAACTCACAGTCCTCCTGCCTTAACCTCCCAAGTCACTGGGATTGCAGGTGTGTAGTACCATACCTGGTGACCCTGAGACTTAGCCAAGTGAAACTGCTATCAGACTTCAGACCTCCAGAACAGTATGATACTACATTTGTGTTGTTTAAATCATTAAGACAGTAATAATTTCAATAGCCACTTCATTGAAAAGCCCAGGGACCCATCAGCAGATAAACAGATAAAGAAAATCTGGTGTATATATATACAATGGTGCTTTACTCAGCCATAAAGAAGACATAAATTGTGGCATTTGCTGATGAATGAATGACACTAGAGAACATCATGCTAAGTGAAATAAGCCAAACTCAAAGTCAAGGGTTGAATGTTTTCTCTCATATGCGGAAGCTATGAACTAAGGGGAAAAAATGTGTGTGTGTGTATGGTCCCACAAAATTAGAAAGGAGATCAGTAGAGTAGAGGAAGGGGACTGAGGGAGAGGGAAGAAGGACATGAAAAGGGAGGAAATGAGGAATGAAATTCACCAAATTATGCTATGTGCGTATCTGAAGGTACCACAGTGTAGTCTACCTCTATGCAGAACTATGAAGCACCAATTAAAAAAAAACAATAAATAAATAGAAAAAAGACCAGTAGAGCTGAAGAAGGGGAGCAGGGAGAGGGAGGAGGGCAGGGAACTGGAGACTGAAATGAGTGTATGATTATGTCAGAGTGAACACCCCACTATTATGCATAACTAAAATGCAATAAAAACATTTTTTAAAAAGATGGTGATGATATGTTACAATAGCAACGGGAAACTAATAATATAGGTTGATTTTACGTGAGAGTTAAAAGCAATAGGTAAATATACATATAACATAAATTAATTTAAAATTTTTCAATGTTACCAGAAAAGTTTTTTTTTTTAAGAGAGAGGGACAGTGAAAGAGACAGAGAAAGAGAGAAATAACTTTATTTAGTTTTTCACATGGCCTTAGTTGCTCCAACACTTAGTTGTGTACATGGTGCTGGGGTTTGAACTGGGGTCCTCGTGCTTGCCAGGCAAATGCTGAAACCACTGACCCACCGCTCCAGCCCCCAGAAAAGAGTTTTAAAAGTATAGTTTATTCAAGGGTTAAAAGACTCAAAATTGTTAAGATGTCATTCTGCCCCAACTGATACCTAGATTCAACACAATCTCAATCAAATTCTCAGCATTTTTTTTGGTAGAAATAGACAAATTGATTTTAAAACATATATGGAAATATAAGGAAATAGAATAATAAGGCAACCAAGAAAGCAGAATAAAGATGAAGTGAAGTCATAGAAGTCCTGCAAGTCT
>PVKS010033323.1:0-21804 GCA_004027875.1 Aplodontia rufa
CATTTTTGTAAAGGCATGCAGTATAGCTTATTCAAATATTTTATGCAGTATCTTGCAATTGTCTCATAAATATTGACATTGTATTTTTCTTACAATTCACTTTTCACTATTTTTTCTTTTTTTAAAAGAAGTTGAGTTGTCAAAGAATCTGAAAAGTGTGTGAAGTGACAATATGATATGCGTTTAGTCTTAAATCATAGTCTCCCCCACAATGCCCACTCCCCAGTCTCTTGATTGTTCTATATTACACCCCTATAAGAGATATAAATGTATATATATATATACACACACACATACATACATATATATTTGTGTGTGTGTATGTGTGTGTATATTTATATATGATTGTAAATTTCCCAGAATTAAATGATGGTATAAGTATCATTAGACTTTTCAGGGAGTTGACATAGGTTACATTGTGGATTGTCTCCCTAGATCCCTCCCTATCCTCAGTTCCTCTCCCACCCTCCCAACCTTTCCCTTCCTCCCTCCCCTACGTACATGTCTGTGGTTCCCCTAGATTATGTGTTGGTATGCTTGTGGTGGGTCTAATCCATGAGTTTCACTATCTTTCTCCCAAGACTGCATTCAGCTCCAGCCTCCACAAAGGAGGGAAAACATTTGGCCAACTCTCTGGGTTTGGCTAACTTCACTGAGCGTGATTTCTTCCAGTAATGTGTACTCTTAAGAGTATTTGGATCCAGGCTCAGTATTATAGATCTGAACCTGGGCTGTCCTGGATGGCTGCTAAGCCAGGACCAGAAGAGGCCTGGGCTGACCAGGTGAGGATACTCCTCGGGTCGGTCCTGGGCATGTACTGGGGCGCAGACCAGAGGAGGCCTGTGCCAGTCCTTCAGCTGGGTAGGGGCTGCTCCAGATTCTGAGTGCCTGCCAGTGGGGACCAAATGAAGTCCCGTCTGGCGTCAAGTAGGTGGGGGCTGCTCTGGGCTGGGATCCTTCTAGTGGTGTCCTGAGTGCATGCTGTCCAGGACCAAAAGAGGTGCGGACAGGCAAGTGGGGTGTCAGGTAGGCGGGGGCTGCTCTGGCCGGAAATCTTCATCCATTTGGTCCAGGGTCGGGGGCTGCTCCAGTCGGGGGTCCTCCTGGTGGTGTCCTGAGTGTGTGCTGGCCAGGACTCTCAATGCCTATTACTAGGCTGTTTAGGATTTCAATTTTGTCCTTTATCAGTTTGGAGATGTTGTATGTGTCTAGAAATTTGTCCATGTTGCTTTCAAGATTATCTAATTTAGTGTAGTATAGGTTTGAAAAAAAGGTTCTGATAATCTTGAATCTGTGGCATCAGTGGTGATCGACCACTCGCTTTTCATTGGTGATCTTGTTGATTTGCTTCAATTGCTTCCTCTTTTGTGTTTTACTATGGGTCTGTCAATTTTATTTATTTTTATTTGTTCTCAATTTCATTGATTTCAGCTCTGATCTTAATTATTTCCTATCTTCTGTTTGGGATTAGATTGTTCTCCTTTTTGTAGGGATTTGAGGTGGAGCATAAACTTATTTGAGACCTCTCCTGATTTTTTTTTTAAAAGAGAGAGAGGGACAGTGAGAGAGAGAGAGAGAGAGAGAGAAAAGGAGAATCAATTTTGTTTAGTTTTTCATGTAGCTTTCATTGCTCTGACACTTTGTGTATGTGGTGCTGTTGTTTGAACCCATGTCCTTGTGCATGCCAGTCAAGTACTGTAACCACTGATCTACTTACTGCCCCAGCCTCCCTGATTTTTATTTATCTTTAAATTTTTATTCAATAAACATGGTCTTACAACTAGGAGGGGTTCATCATCAAACAATCAAGAACAAAAATGTAATGACAGAACAAGCCAATACTGGTGCCAGACCATGATTTCCCCCCTTTGGTTCCCCATGGTTCCATGTTTCACTTTACTTAAGCCCCAAGTTGATTGGACTTCTTGTGGAAGTTGGAGGTTCCCCTCACAGTAGATTCCCTCATTCTACCTCCCTCTGGTCACCTTGATGTCCTTCCTATTCCCTTCTATCCCCTACACCCCTCCCTACCTGCCTTCCTACGTCCCCCAGGAACCGAAGCACAGTTCCCCATGATCATGTAAGAATTCATACATGTTGAAGTAATTGTTAGGTTAGCCATCTAACGTACTGTTTCCGCTTATATTCTAGCTTCCAAAAATGAGAGAAAACATTCGGCCCTTGAGTCTCTGAGTTTGGGATACTTCACTTAGCAAATTTTTTTCCCCTCTCCATCCATTTGGCAGCAAATGCCATAACAGCATTTTCTCTAATAGCCGAGTGGTATTCCATCGTATATATATGCCACAGTTTTTGGATCCATTCATCAAGAGAGGGGCATCGGGGTTGGTTCTATAATTTAGCTATAGTAAATTGAGTTGCTATAAACAATGATGAAGCTGTATCTCTATAGTAAGCCAATTCTAGCTCTTTTGGGAAGATACCCAGGAGTGGGATAGCTGGGTCAATAGGTGGTTCCAGCCCTAATTTTTTGTGGAGTCTCCACACTGCTTTCCAGAGTGGCTGAACCAGTTTGCAGTCCTACCAGCAATGTAACAGTGTTTCTCTTTTCCCACAGCCCCTCCTGCACCTGTTGTTGTTTGTATTCTTCATTTTTGCCACTCTGACTGGAGTGAGGTGAAATCTCAGTGAAGTTTTGATTTGCATTTCTCTTATTGCTAGTGATGTAGAGCATTTTCTCATATGTTTATGGGCTTTCTGGACTTCCTCCGTAGCCCATTTATTAATTGGGTTATTGGTGGTTTTTTTATTTAATTTTTTGAGTTCTTTGTATATTCTGGATATTAGCCCTCTATCCGAGGTATAGCAAGCAAAAATTTTCTCCCATTCTGTAGGTTCTCTCTTGAGACTGTTGACTAAATCCTTAGCGGTGCAAAAGTTTTTTAGTTTAATTGCATCCCATGCATTTATTCTTGATTTTACTGCTTGCACCATGGGAGTCCTGTTAAGGAAGGCTGTGCCGACCCCTGTGTCATGTAATGTTGATCCTACTTCTTTTTCCAGCAATTGTAGAGTTGCTGGTTTAATATCCAGATCCTTGAATCATTTTGATTTAACTTTTGTGCAGGGTGAAAGGTAAGGATCCAGCTTCAGTTGTCTACACATGGCTGTCCAATTTGTCCAACACCATTTGTTGAACAGGCTATCTTTCTTCTACACTGTGCTTTTGCCCCCTTTATCAAATATCAGATAGTTAAAGGTATGGGGGTTCATCTCAGAATCCTCTATTTTGTTCTATTAGTCTTCCATTCTGTTTTGGTATCAATACCATGCTGTTTTTGTTACTGTAACCTTGTAGTATAATTTCAGGTCAGGAATTGAGATGCTCCTGCCTCCTCCTTGCTGAGTAATGTTTTGGCTATTCTGGGTCTTCTCTTGTTCCATACAAATTTGAGTATTGCTTTTTCTGTATCCGTGAAGAATGACATTGGTATCTTGATAGGGATTGCATTAAATCTGTATAGGGCTTTGGGTAAAATGGCCATTTTGATGATATTGACTCTACCTATGAACATGGAATGTTTTTCCATCTACTCAGATCTTCTATAATTTCTTTTTTTAAAGTTTGATAATTTTCGTTGTATAGGTCCTTAACATTCTTTGTGAGATTTATGCCCAAGTGTTTTATTTTTTTTTTGGAGGAGATGGTAAAAGGGACAGACTTCCTAATTTCTTCTTCAGTGTCCTTGTTGTTGGAGTATAGGAAAACTAATGATTTATTGGTGTTAATCTTATAACCAGCCACTTTGCTGAAGTTGTTTATAAGCTCTTCTGGTTGAGCTTATAGGGTCTTCTAGATAGAGGATCATGTCATCCACAAGTAGAGGCTGAAAGGAATAATCCGGCGCACCGAGACCAAAACCAATAGTTGGAGATGGGTTCCCCCTTATTGCAGGTGTACAAGAGCATTTATAGGGAATTTTCATTGGGGTTGGGGTAGTTAGGAGCAGAGGGCAGATGCTGATTGGTTCTCTGCCCCAAGGACAGTGGTGAAAGTAGGTCATTGGGTGTATGTTTGTGCCTGTGGGAAAGTTAGAGCCCGGAAGGTTAGAGCCGGGACGATTAGAGCCAGGAAGATTAGAACCGGGACAATCAGAGCGAAGAAGATTAGAGCTGGGAAGAAAAGCTTGGGGAGGCGCCTTGTTAAAAGAGAGGGTTAAAGAGGCAACTTGACTTCTTCTTTTCCTATTCGAATTCCTTTGATTTCCTTCTCTTGTCTGATAGCTCTGGCAAGAGTTTCAAGGACTATATTGAATAATAGTGGTGAAAGTGGACACCCTTGTCTTGTTCTTGAATTAAGTGGAATGCTTTCAGTCTTTTGCCATTGAGCATAATATTTGCTATGGGTCTGTCATAAATGGATCTTACATAGTTAAAATATCTTCTCTTGATCCCTATCCTCTCCAGAGTTTTGAGCATAAAGGGATGTTGAATTTTATCAAAGGCCTTTTCTACGTCGATTGAGATGATTATATGATTTTTATTTTTAATTCTATTTAAGTGGTGAATTACATCTATTGATTTGCGAATATTGAACCAGCCCTGTTTTCCAGTAATGAAGCCCACTTGATCATAATGTATTATCTTTTTAATGCACTTTTGGATCCAATTAGCTATAATTTTATTAAGGATTTTTGCATCTATGTTCATCAGGGAAATTGGTCTGTAGTTTTCTTTTCTTGATGAGTCTTTGTTAGATTTTGGTATGAGAGTTATATTTGCTTCATAAAAAGTGTTTGGTAGGCTCCGACCCTTTCAATTTCATTAAAAAGCTTATAGAGGATCGGTGTTAATTTTTCTGTGAACATTTGGTAGAATTCAGCCGTGAATCCATCAGGTCCAGGACTTTTCTTTGTTGGAAGGCCTTTGATTGCTGCTTTGATTTCAGAATCTGAGATAGATTGGTTTAGATTTTCAGTGTCTTCTGGTGTTAATCTGGGGGTGTCTTAGGTGGCTAAGTATCTGTTCATATCTTCCAGATTATCAAACTTGGTAGAGCATAAATATTCAAAATAAGATCTGATAATATCCTGAATTTTCGGTGAGACTGCGGTGACATCTCCATTTTTGTCTTTGATTTTATTGATTTCCTTCATTTCAATCTTTTTGGTGAGGTTGGCAAGGGATCTGTTGATCTTATTTATTTTTTCAAAGAACCAACTCTTTGTTTTATTGATACTTTGTATTTTTTTTTGTTCTCAATTTCATTGATTTCAGTTCTGATTTTAGTTATTTCCTGTCTTCTATTATCTTTTGGATTGGAATGTTCCTGTTTTTGCAGGAGTTTGAGTTGGCGCATAAGACTATTTATTTGGGCTCTTTCCAGGTGTTTGATGTATGTACTCAGTACTACAAATTTACCTCTTAAGTATGCTTTCATACTATCCCAGAGGTTTTGATATGTCATTTCATCATTCTCATTCATTTCCAAGAATTTCTTGATTTCTGATCTCATTTGGTCTTTTATCCATTCTTCGTTTAAAAGGGTATTATTCAATTTCCAAGTATTAGAGTAGCTTCTGTTGTTTTTTTGGTTGTTGATTGCTAAGATCATGGCATTGTGATCTGACAGGATACATGGGACTATATCCACTTTCTTGAATTTGTTAAGCTCTGTGACTAGGATGTGGTCTATTTTTGAGAAGGATCTGTGAGCTTCTGTGAAGGAAGTAAATTCAGCTTATTTAGGATGGACTATTCTGTAGATGTCTGTTAAGCCCAATTGATTAATAGAGATGTTCAGATTGGAGATATCTTTGTTGATTTTTTTGTTTCGATGATCTGTCCAATGTTGATAATGGTGTATTGAAGTCCTCCAATATTATTCTGTTGAGATCAATGAAGGTTTTAATGTCCTTGAGTGTTTTTTCCATGTATTTGAGGGAATTGTTATTGGGGCATAAATGTTAATTATTGTTAAGTCTTCTTGGTGAATTGTCCCTTTTAGTATGATGTAGTGTCCATCTTTGTCCTTTCTAAGTAGTTTTAGATTAAAGTTAACTTTATCAGCTATTAGGATTGCCACACCAGCTTGCTGTTTTGGGCCACAGGCCTGGTAGACATTTTGCCAACATTTTACTTTCAGTCTGTCTGTTTTTGAATGTGAGGTATGTCTCTTGTAGACAACATATTGCTGGATTTTGTTTTTTGATCCAGAGAGCCAGTCTGTGTCTTTTAATTGGGGCACTGAGACCATTCACATTCAGAATAAGAATAGATATGGGAATCTGAGTCCCAGACTTTGTGATTGTTCCTGTGTTTTGCACCATCTTGGGTTTCTATTGGAGTGTATTGTGATTGTAGACACTCTCTTGTTTAGGGGTTAAGAGAATCATTAGCGTGTTCTTCTGAATGAAGAATGTCCTTGAGAATATTCTGTAATGCAGGGTTTGTGTTCATGTATCTTGCTAGCTTGAATTTATCATTGAAGTATTAAATTTCCCTGTGACATTTAAAGCTGAGTTTTGCAGGGTATATTATTTTTGGTTAAAAATTGTTTTCTTTCAAGGCTTGAAAAATATTGTTCCAAGCTCTTCTGTCCTTCATTGTCTGGTCTGAAAAATCCATAGTGATTCTGATTAGTCTGCCTCTGAACGTGACTTGGGGTTTCTCCCTAGCTTCCTTTAGAATTCTTTCTTTAGTTTCTCTGTTAATTATTTTATATATGATATGTCTTGGTGAATTTGTCATTTGGTTAGGTCTGTGTGGTGTTCTGTAGGCATCTTGGATTTGGTAATCTGGATCAATCCTGATATGAGGAAAGTTTTCCTTGATAATTTCACTTAATATGTTCTTCATGCCTCCTGTTTGTTGTTCGATGTTTTCTTCCAGTCCATATACTCTCAGGTTGTTTCTTCTCATCTCATCAAATATTACTTGGAAGTTCTGGTCATGCACGATAAGCTTCTTTTCTTGTCTGTCCTCTTTGACCTTGACATTGCTCAACCTGTCTTCATTATCTGATGTTCGTTCTTCGAGAACTGAGGTTCTATTTTCTGTTGAGTTTACTCTGGTGTTAGTATCTTCCAGTGAGGATTTGATTTGGTTGACAGTATTTTTCAATTCTGATAGCTCTGCTACATCTCTCTTCAGGATATCTAACTCTTTATAAATATGGTCTTTCATTTCATGGAATTGTTCCCTTATTTCCTTATGAAAGTTGTCTCTTATCACCTGAAACTGCTCTCTGATCTCATTCCTTAATTCTTCTTTCAACTCCTTGATTGAGTTATGATCATAATGTTGATATATTTTTCTTGGTTTTCATCTAGGACCCCTGCTATGGAGTCCTTGGATGGGGAGCTGTGAGGATGAGGATGGGAGTAATTGTCCCTTTTCCTAATTTTCAGATACAGGGGATGTGGCGTGAAGACTGACTACGTTAGTTACTATGCCTGTGCTTCATTGGTCTGGAGTGCTTCTTGTGAAGCACAGCTCAATGGCTTCCAGTCCAGTCAATGAAGAAATGTGAGCCCATAGGTGCACATACTGAACAGTTTCAACTAAAACAATTATAACTGTGATTAGAACCTTTAGGATCGGTTTTCTTCCATGAGAGCTCTCACAATATGTTAAGATAACCAGCAAATACCCATTTTGAAGAATGACCTTCACTTCAGTTTAGCAGGGCTTCAGTAGATGGGGGAAGTACAATATAGAAATCCAAGGAAGTGGGGTAGGGAGGTATTGTGAAGCTCCTGAGTTAGAAAAAAGTAGTAGAAGATGTTAGCATGTATTCAGTGATTCAGTTAGGAATAAGGAAAAGATAAAAATGGGATGTGAGTAGGTTAAAGGCTTTGAGTGAGGAAGAAAGAGATCAGCATATAATTTAGCAATTGAGAGAGTACAGGGGAGAAGAGGTAAATTTGAGGTGTTGTTTGTTTCAACCCAAGGACCTTATGATCTAGTTTGCTATATTGACTAATTTTGGACAGTGAGAAATTGAAGGGGGTATAGGATCTGCTGAAGAGAGCAAGTACAAGAAGGAAAGAGAAAAAAAAAGAGAGAGGAAAAAATAAAATAAAAGAATAAATTAAAGAAAAAAAGAAAAAAGAAAAAAGAAAAAAAAAAAAACAGACCCTATGGGAAGCAGGGATAGCAGTGGTAAAATATAGGAGGGGTAAAAGAGACATTAATAAGATTTGGGAGATAACACAAGGGTAGAAGCATGTGTAGGTAAAAATAAGGAGGTCAAGCACAGTATACTTCTGATACTAAATGCGCTGACCAGAATTTCTCTTTTCAGAAGGGAGGACAAGGAAATGAACAAATGCACAAAGTCAAAAACTAAAATAAACAGGAAAAGAAAAAAGAGGATAAAAATAAAAAAATAAAAAAGGAGAGCAAAAAAATCCAGAAAACAAAAGAAAAAAAATAAAAAATAGCTACTATTTTTATATGTCCATGAACTGAAAAACTGTTCTAGCTATTGTACCAATACACATTGAGAACAGGAGCTAAACAGAAGGCAAGAAAGAAAAGAAATGTATATATGTTTGCAAAATCAGGTTAAAAGTAAAAAATTCTTAATGAAAACTTGGAACTATAGACAGTAAGGGTGTGTCTGGGACCTTTTGGAGGACATGTTCACTGTCCTTCTGGGTTTCAATATGAATGTCTCTCAGTCTGTGGTTATATGATCTCACAAAGAGGACTGGAGTGTCCTCAGACTCCTGGGATTTCTAGGAGGGACTTCCAATGAAGAGGACTGGTTCTGGTAAGCCCTGAAGTTTGTCAGCCTCCCAGGGGAGCTGAAGCCAGAAGACTTAATGAGCTGAGATTATAGATGATTTCTATTCTCCCTCTGCTGGGAGATGCATACACTCTCTTGTGGCAGAAGACTCAGAGCCTTTAACTTGTCACGTGATCCTTCTGGCTGGGAGGAGTGGACAGGGCAGGGAATTGCTCCCCTTTATTCCACAAACTGATGACCCCCTAAGCGAAGTGGAGCCTGGGCCTGACTAAGGCCTTCTCTTCCTGGATCAGACTGAAGCCAGTGCCATTTCCTGATGCAGTTTTCATAGGCTGCTCTAAAAAGTCAGAGAGAGCTGTCTCCTGGGGCTCGGAACGGGGGCCCAGCTTTTCCGCAGAGCAGCCTCTTCTGCTGGGCACCTCAGTGGGTCACTTCCCAGTACAGCTTGCAGTCCTGTCCAGCCGGTGGAATGTAAACAAACAAAGCCTAATTTCTGAGTCTCTGGCGGGATGGATAAAATCCCTTATGTTTTCTCCTTACTCTGTTCAGTTCCACCCCTGCTCGCTGGCCCTCTTGCTGCCAGCCACTCAGCCGCCATGCACCGGCAGAATGTAAACAAAGCCAACCTGCTTCGTTTCTGGTGGGATGGATAAAATCCCTTTTTCTCTCCATGCTCTATCGGTTGCTTGCGATGGCGGCTCTGCTGGCTGAATGTGCTTTCCTGATTTTTAATGTAGACATACAGTGCTGTAAATTTCCCCCTAAAGATTGCTTTCATGCTGCACCAAAGTTTTTGCTTCATTCTTATTTGCTTCCAAGAATTTCTTGATTTCTGTTTTCATGTCTTCTTGGATCAATTCTTCATTAAATAGGGTGTATATTTTTTTTCTGTTATAATTTTTGGTGTTAATTGCCAGGATCTTTGTGTCGTGTCTGATAGGTTACATGGAATAATATCTACTTTTTCATATTTGCTGAGATTTCCTTTGTGAACTAGAACATGATCTATTTTTGAGAAGGATCCATGTGCTGCTGAGAAAAAGCAATTTGGGGTGGAATATTGTATAGAAGTCTGTTAAGTCCTTTTTATTTATGGATTGGTTTTGGTTGGAGATTTTTTTATTTTTGCTTTGATGATTTGTCTATTGGTTTTATGCCATGGAGTGATTTTTCCACACATTTGGCGGCATTGGTGTTTGGAGAGTATTTATTTACTATGCTTATGTCTTCCTATTTATTGTTCCCTTTACTAGGATTGAGTAACTTTTTCTTTATCTCTTCTGATTAATTTTCACTTGACATCTACTTTGTTGGATATAAATATTGCTACACCAGCTTGCTTTCTTGGGCCATACATCTGGTAGATGTTTTTCTGTCCTTTCATCCTCACTCTGTGGATGTAATTGGCTATCAGGTGGGTCTCTTGTAAGCAGCATGTTGTTGGATTTTGTTTTTGATCCAATCTGCTAATCTATGCCTTTTGATTGGTACATTGAGAACATTCACATTCAGTGTTAGGATATTTATATGATTATGGTTCATAATCATTGTGTTTTATTGGTGAGTTCTGTGCTTCTTGGCTGTCTATTGATAGTATGCACTTTTATTCTATTTCCTCTGTTGATTTTGAGGATTGTTTGCTTGTTTTTCTTTCTGGAGTTTATCTTTGAGGATTCTTTGTAATGCTAGTTTTCTGTTCATGAATGCTCCAAGTTTGATCTTGTCATGGAATGTTCTTATTTCCCCATCAAATTTGAATCTGAGTTTTGTAGGGTGTAGTATTCTTGGCTGTACGTTTTGGCCATTCTGACACTAAATGTTCTCCTTCCGAGGTCTTCTTGTTTCTAGGGTATAAGCTGAAAAGTCAGGTTTTATCCTTGTTGGTTTGCCTCTGAATGTGATTTGGCATTTCTCTCTTGCAGTTTTTAACATTCTTTCTTTTATTTCCTTGTTATACATTTTGAATATGATGTATCTCAGTGATCTTCTCACTTAGGCCTATTGTATGTCCTGTATGCTTCCTGGATGAGTATTTCTGACTGTATTATGATAATGGAAAATTTTTCTTTAAATAATTTTGTTGAGAATGTTCTTAATACCATTTTTTTTGTGTTTCATTTTCTTATATCCCAATTAATCTGAGATTGTTTCTTCCTATTTCATCCCACACATTTTGAAAATTCTGCTCCTGTTCTGTGATTTTTAATTTTTTTGTCATCATTTGTTAAAGATTATGCAGTCCATTGTCATTGTCAGAAGATCTTTCTCCAAGACCTGAGATTTTTTTCTATAGATGTAAGTCTGTTATTAAATTCTCTGATTTTATTGACTGCTGTAGATTTTAGCTCTGTAACTTCCTTTTTCAGTTTGTCTATTTCTTTGATAATAGAGTTTTTTTTCTCTTGAGATTTCTCACGTAGACCCTTCATTAGATCTTCTTTTATTTTATTGTTCCTTTTAGTAATTAGATCATTGATAATTTGTTTTAGTTTTTCATTGCCTTCCCTCTCCATAGGCTCCTTGGTAGGTGACTTGTGGGTTTGAGGTGAACCTTTTGTAGTGTCATTCCTCATCTTTGAAAAGCTTGCTCTGGGTCTTTGAATTGAGGCTCCCTATGTGGAAGCAAGACATGTCTCTGGATGCTTTTTCCTTGCAGGTTAAAGGGTCAGGTCAAACATTGCCTCTCTGATGACCACCGTCTTCCAGAAAACTGCTTCTGCCTGGAGTCTCATTTCCTTGCACCTTTTGGATCTAGGTTACCATACTTGGAATGGGAAACTGGTGGAGTTGCTGGGTAACTTGCTGGGTTGTTGAAGCTAAGTGATAGGGGTGTGTTGTTTGGTTCTGGGGTCCTGGAGACATGGGGTGGGCTGGAATAGACTAGCCTATGCACCATGCTGGGATCTGGATACTTGGTGGTTGGGACAAGCTCAGTGTATCAGGACCTGGCCATATGCATGACAGCTGGGTGGTGTCTGGGCACTGGGTCCTATGGTGTGCTGTGGGCCTGCTAGTGCCCGGCCAGTTCTGGGTGCACACATTGTTGGGGTGGGGTCCAGGCACAAGTTCCTTAGGGGTGTGCTGTGCACTTTCTGGGGCTGGGGCTGGAATCTTGGGCACTTGTGATGGCAGGATGGGCTCCAGTAGTGGGGTCCTAGGGGTGTCCTGCACACCTGCTAGGGCTGAGGCTGGAGTCCTGGACCCATGTGGCAGTGGTGGGGAAGTGTCCTCAGAGATGTACTGTGCACTCCAGCTGGGGCTGGAGTCCTGGGCACACATGGTGCTGGGGCAGGGTCTGGGTGCAGGGTCCTTGAGGTGTCCTGTGTGCCTGCCAGGGCCTGGGCTGGAGTCCTGGGCACATGCAGTGGTGGGGTGGTGTCCAGTTGCTGGGTTCTTGGGGTGTCCTATGCACCTGCCCTAAATTTTGTATTTGTTGGGGAGAGACATTTCCAGAATAATTCTAGATTTCTATTTGTGTAAATTAAGTAAATTGAATAGTGGCATCATTTACTGAAATAGAAATCACTAGAAAGGAATCTAGTTGCATAGAAAATTAGAAGTTCATATTTGCACATATTGAATTTGAACTGGCATTAAGAAATCTAAGTAGACAAAGTGGAAAATTGAATATTGAAGTTCAGATTAGATATCTGAGCTGGTGATATATGTTTATAAGTCAATTATATATATGTGGCAGTTGAAGCTCTTAAGTGTGGATCAAACTGCCTAATAAAACACTGTTCAATACAAAGAAAAGAGGTCTTGAGCCTTGATCATCAAAGAAAATCAAAGCCCATAGATATAGGAAGAAAATCAAGAGAATGTTATCAAAGCCAAGTGGGCAGTGGGAGCTTGTTATAGTTTAGATGTGAGGTGTCCCCCATGTGTGAGACAATGCACGATCGTTTTGAAGTGAAATCATTGAGTTATGAGAGCCTAAAACTAATCAGTGTGTTAATCTCCTGATAGGTGATTGGTAACTGTGGACAGATAGGGTATGGCTGGAGGTGATGGGTCAGTGGGGGTGTGCCTTTGGGGTATATACTTTATCTCTGGTGAGTGAAATCTCTCTCTGCCTCCTGCTGTGATGTCCTGAGCCTCTTTCCTCTGCCATGATAGTCTGTCATTTTGCCATGATAGTCTGTCTGACCTTAAGCCCCAAGGAATGGAGCTGGTCTTCTTTGAACTGAGACCATTGGAACCATGAGCCCCTCAAATAAAATTCTCCACCTCTAATTCTTCTTGTCAGGTTTTTTGTCACAGAAGTTAAAAAAAAAAAACAACTAAAACAGAGCAGTTCAGGTATTGTTGGAAGCTCAAGTAAGATGAACACTAAGAAATTTGTCCATTGCGATATTATAGCTTTCGAAATCAAATGGATGGAGATGGATAGAATTATGCTTAGTGAAGTCTCCCAAGCTCTGAGACTCAAGGGCCGAATGGTTTCTCTCATCTGTTGATACTAGAATTTATGGGGAAGCAGTAGGACAGACGGCTGACCTAACAAAACCTCAAATTGAATGACTTTCAGAATAACAGGGGGATGGCTCTCTAGGATACTTGGAGGTGTAGGGAGGGGGAGGAGGAGGGGGGAGGGTATATGAAGAACTCATAGGAGTCTGGAGATTGGGAAGATGGGGGAACCATCCCAGAAGCCGATGTCATTCCTCCAGGAGCTGCCCATTTAACGCATGAGTTCTTCTGGAGGAAACTGCAACAGCTGAAACCCAAGGTGGTTTATCTATGCTTTGGCATTACCCCTGGATAACAAAGTTTATATCCATTGATTGCTACCGTTTTGATAATGTTTCCCCCTCAACTGTATCCTGTATCTCTATATACTTCTAATAAAAAAAAAAAGAAATTTGTCCATTGTAGGTACATGAAGTGGGAATTACGAAGCAGACTGAAATCTGGATTAGATTGCGTTAAAGAGTGACTGTGGTAAAGAAGCAGAAAGAGAATTTTGTTTATTTGTAAATAGGAAGAGAAGATATACTTGTCTTGGCAAGGAGTGTAGTTTAGCCTCTGAATCTGGTAAGCACCAACTTTTTCTTCAGCAGTGTCTCATTTTATAGGACTGTTAGGATGAATATGTAAAATCTCTCCAGAAGTTCATTACTTCAAGCTATTGTATTTCGTCCCTATCTGGAAATGCAGCTTCTCCATCTCTTTTTTCCCTGCAATGGGACTAGTTGATTCCATCCTTGTAGTGTTGCAGTCTCTGGGATCATTACATTCTGGATGTCATAGGATTTTAAGTAATTCTATTCTGGTACTTTGGAATATATAATCATTAGCTCTTATACTAATTTGACTGGCCTTTTCTCCATGTGTGAAATGGGACTTCTGTTTCCTTTGAGGAACAGTCACTGAATTATAGCACAATTCACTTAACTGTACTTTTGGTTTTTGTTGCGCTGTGCTTTGGTAAATTGACTGGTACTCCAGTGCTTTCAGAATGTAAACAAAGCGTTGTTCTTCTTAATCTCCCCCTTTCTCTTTTGTTCTTTCTCCTAATGGTATTCAACCATTTACTGAGAGGTTTCCAAATGATATGAAGTATACCTACACGGATGCAGTGAAAATGTAAATTATGGAACAAATGTTTCAAATTTTCATGCACATCAAGATGATTTTTCCGTGGGAGACATGGATGCAGAGTTCGTTCACTGTTCACTTAAAATTATGCCCTTTGTGGTTTGTGTTTTGTGGCCTTCAACCTTCTGTACTGGTGCTTGTTTTGTTTAAGCAAATATTCATTTGAACCTTGTGGAAATCGTCATGGAAAACAGCATTATCTGATGTTGTTGAAAAAGTTAATAAATCTGGCTCTGTTTTCATTTACATTAACTGGGAAAAAAGGAAGCATGCTTTTGTATTTAAGTAGATATTAGTACTTCTGGGGTTCTATTTTTATTTTATTGGCTGGCTTAAGGTTAGCACTTTGAAACCAGTTTTTTTAAAGTGGGTTTTTTGAGGTATAATTTAGTTATAGTAAAGCTCTCCCCTTTGATATGTGTACTTGAGTAAATTTTGACAAACATATACAATTATAGTTCTTTCATCATAATCAAAGCACAGAATATTTCCTTCACCCCTAAAAGTTTCTTGTGCTCATTAGTAGTTAACCACCCTTACTGTACTTGCTAGCAACCATTGATTTGATTTTGTCTTGTCCAGAACATCATACAAGTAAAATCATATCTTGCAGAAGTGGGCAAACTGTGACACACAAGCTAAATTTGGCCAACTGCATGGGTTATTCTTTTCAATTATGAAAACTGTTTTTATGGTCCAGAGGCCTTTATTTTTTTAATATATATATATCTATTATTACATGAATTCATAGGGAGCAGGTTTCAGCAGTTCAGCTTCCTTTCCATTGGTTCTCAGCAGGCTGGCACTTCAGCTGAACCCCGGTGCCTTTCTCTTTGGCTTCCTTCTTTTTCTGATCATTTTGCTTCACACATTTCAGAAAGCAGTCTGGGCTTTTACAGTGCTTAATATGCTCAATACACACAGTAATTCTCTTAGCAAGAAGTTTGCTCTTTCACATGATCACAACAATGCCGACAGCATGCTGGGTGATGTTGTGGACCCTTCCAGTTTTTGCCATGGTAGCACTTGCGGGGCATTTCTTTTTGAACAGTACCAGTCCCCTTAATGTCTACAATATCACCCTTCTTGTAGATTCACATATATGTAGCCAAAGGAATAATTCCTTGTTTTCTAAAGGCCTGGAGAACATATTGAGTTCCTCTCCTTTTTCCCTTTGAGGTTGTCATTTTGGCAAATTACTGGAAGAAGGTGGTTCCTGCCTAATGGAAGCTACTGCATGTATTTGTTTATAACTGATGAGGAAGGAGTGACATTTAGATTTTTAAATGGTTGAAAAAAATTTTTAATTGATATTTTATGACTATAGAAATGATATGAAATTCAAATTTCAGTGTTCATGAATAAAGTTTGGAACATAGACATACTTATTTGTTTATACAGTATTGGGGACTGCTTTCTGGTCCATAGCTTCACATTTAAATCCTTGCCTACCCTATCTAAAATGTCTCTTTAAACCAAAGATCATGAAGATTTTCTTCTTTTTTTCCCTAGAAGTTTTATAGATTTAGTCATTATATTTAGTTCTGTAAACAATTTTTATTTTTTATATATGAAGTATGAGGTGTGAACAGATATTCATTTTTTACTTTTTTTTTTACACATGGAGTTTCAAACACTGTTTTACATATGAATTTCCCATTGTTTAATGACTATTACTCCATTGAATTACTTTGGCACATGTGTAAAAAAATCTAATGATCACATAAATATTGGGCTATTTCTGGATTTTTCCATTGTTTTCCATTGGCATACGTCCTTATGTCCTTATCATTTTCCAGTTCCATGTGGACTTGATTGCTATAGCTGTTAAAAATCTTGAAATTGACTGGTATGGGTTCTTCATCTTTCTTTTCTTTAAAAAAGAGTATTGTGCCCATTCTATGACTTATGTTTTTCCATATAAACTTTAGGATTGGCAGGTCAAGTTCAATAAAATAACATGCTTAGATTTTGATTGGTCATGACATTTGGTCAATAGATCAATTTGGAGAGAACTGTAATCTTAATGATTCTGAATCCTCCAGTTTGTAAATACAGTATATTTCTCCTATTATTTAGGTCTCCTTTGATTCTTTTATTAGTGTTTTACACTTCTCACGATGAAAAGGCTGTGCATATTTTGTTACATTTATACCTGAGAGTTTTTTCCTATTTTTCCTTTTTTGATTTCAATTTATTCATTGCTAATATATAAAACAATAATTTTCAGTATAGCCTGTGACCTTGCTCAGCTCATTTAAAAATTTTTTTCCTTTCAAGACAGAGGGACAGTGAGAGAGAGAGATAGGGAAAGAGAGATATAATTTTTATTTAGTTTTTCATGTGGCTTTTGTTGGTCTGAGACTTCACTGGTGCTGGGGTTTGAACTTGTATACTCACACCTGCTGGGCAAGCGCTGTAACCACCAAGCCACCACTCCAGCCCCTAAGCTCATTTATTTTGTGAGGTTTTTATTGTAGTTGTTTTGGGAAATTATATATTGACAGTTACACCAACTATGCAGTTTTCTATTTTCCTTTCTAATCTGTATAATTTATTTTCGTTTATTTTTCTTTCCTTAATGTACTGACTAGGATTTCTAGTTGTTATGATTAGAAGTAGTGAGAAAGAACACCTTGCCTTATTATTGATCTTAGGTGAAAGCATTCTATATTTCACAGTACAGTATGAGGTTAGTTGTATAAAGTAGACCTTTTTGTAGATGGGTTTACTGCGTTAAGGAAGTATCTAACTATTCTTAGTTTGCTGGGCAGTTATGTCAAGTGCTTTCTCAGAATTTTTTGAGATAATCATGCTTTCTCTTTTAGTCTGTTGTTATGATGAATTACGTTGCTAGACATTAGCAAGTTGTGAATCCAAACTTATATTCCTCAGATAAGCATTACCTGTTTATGATGTATTATTCTTTAATACATTTCTGCTTTTGACTTGCTAAGATTGTGTTGAGGATTTTGCATCTGAAAATGATGAATATTGGTGTATAATTTTCTTTTTCTTTTTGTAATACTGTATATGGTTTTGATATGAGACTAATTCTGGCCTTATGGATATATATCTCTTCCATTTTACAGAAAATGGAATCAAAGAATCACAGCTTTAGACTTGAAAGTGTTTTAAACCATGAATTAAATTTAGTTAGCAAATATAGAACTAATTATGCTATTTCTTGTTGAGTGAGGTGTCCTATATTCTACATTTCAAGGAAATGATCTACTTCTCATGTAAGTAATAGAATACATAGGTATAGAGTTGTTCATAGTATTTGTTTGTGTTCTTTTGAATTTAATTTAGATTATATATGAGATCTGTAGTAATATCCCCACCATTGTTCTTGCTCTAGGTAATTTGTATCTTTTCTCATCATTTTACTAGAGGTTTATCAATTCTAATGATCTTTTCATTAACTTTTTTTTTCATTTTAAAATTTAAGTTCTTATTAATAAAAATTGTATATATGTTTTTGAATAATATTATATTTTGGAATACAGTTCTCAACTTAATGATGGCTTGGTTTTAATTTTTTTTTTACTTTATTGTGCTTTGATATGCATTCAGTAGCAACCATAATTTGGGTTTTTATTTTTTAACAGGCTAGCAATATATGGTACAATGCTCACTCATGATGCTGGGTAGTAGCAGTGAGTCACAGCTGCTAGTCACCCATGTGATTGTGAGGGTAAACAATTACAGTATGATGTGTTGCTAAGACATGATGTTTAGTATGTTAGATGTTTTAAATACATTTTGACTTAGTGTATTTTTAGTTTTTGATGAGTTTATTGGGATGTAACCCCATTGTAAGTTGAAGAACATCTGTGTGTATATATTGTGGAACGACTCAGTTGAGCTAATTAATTAGCATCCTTACATCCTTGGCATTTTTTTTCTGGTACTTTTTAAAAAAAATCTACTCTTTTAGTGATTTTCAAAGTGTAATACTTTTTTTTATTAACTATAATCACTATGTTTTACAATAGATATTTTGAATTTAATCCTTCTATCTAACTGCAGTTAGTATTCTAACTAACTAAGATGTTTTGACTAACATCTTCCCAATTTCCTACATCCTGGCCCCCATTTTCAAAAAAGCAACTCTTAGTTATGTTGATCGTTTTCATTGTTTTACTATTTTCTTTCTTTCTTTTGATATTTATGGTTTCCTTTTTCATCTCATGTTTGCCACATTTGCACTTTTTTTTCTAGTTCCTGGAGTTGTAATCTTAGAAGCATGCTATTTAATTTTCACATATCTGTGAATTTTCCAAAATTTCTCATATCATTGATTTCTAAATCCGTGCCATCGTGATGGGAAAAATACTTTAATATGATTTCAATATTTAATTTGTTAAGACTTATTTTGTGATTTAACATATGGCCCATTCTGGATACTGCTTTGTGTGTACTTGAGAAGAATGGTATTCTGCTTTTAGTTGGAATATTACGTATGTATTTGTTATGTCCATTTGGTGTAAAGGGTAGTAGGTCAAGTCCATTGTTTTCTTATTGATTTTTTTCATCTAGATGGTCTATACATTGTTAAAAGTGGAGTATTTTAACCTCTTCATCTTATTGTTTTGCAGCTTAACTCACTCTTCTGCTTTAGTAATATTTGCTTGATGTATTTTGGTGCTCTGATGGGTATATGTATATTTATATACATGTTATATTTTCCTCATGAATTTATCATAATATAATGACTTTCTTTATCTCTTTTTATGATTTTTGGCTTAGTTTATTTTATCATATAAGTAAAGCTATCCCTGCTCTCCCTTGCTTTCCACTTGCATGAAATATAGTTTTTTTAACCCTTGCACTTTCAACCCATATGTGTCCTTACATGTCAAGTGAGTCTCTTATTATAAGCAATATGTACTTATTCTTTTTTCTTCAAGAGCAAATAAACAGTTCAGCTACTCTGTGTGTTTTGATTGGAGAATTTAATCCATTTATACTCATGGTAGTTATTGATAGGCGGGGCGAATGACTGCTATCTTGTTAATTTTGTTCTGGTTGTTTTGCACATCTTGTATTCCTTTTTTCCTCTCTTGCCATTTTCTTTTGTGGTCAGATGATTTTCTTCAGTGGTGTGCTTTGATTCCTTGCTTTTAAAGTTTTGTATATCGATTCTAGGTTTTTACTGTGTGGTTACTTTGATGGCTCCTAAAATGTCTTATGGTTATAACAAACTATTTTAAGCTGATAGCAACTTAACTTTGTTGCATTAACAAATTCCTCACTTTTATTCTATTCCTCTTCATTTTTTTTAATGTCAGAATTTATATATTTTTTGATATTGTGTATTCTTTAACAAAATATTGTAGCTATTATTATTTTCAACAATTTTGCTTTTTAGCCTCCATACTAAGACATAGGTAATTATACACCATTGTGATATTTGACTATTCTTAATTTGACTTTGTATTTACTTTTACCAGTGAATTTTATATTTTCATATATTTTTGTGTTACTATTTAGCATTCTTTTTTTCAGACTGAAGAATATTCTTTAGTGTTATTTATTGTAAGACAGGCCTGGTGATGATGAACTCTTTCAAGTTTTGCTTGTCTGAGAAAGTCTTTAAATCTTTTTAAGTACTCAAATTATTTATTTATTTATTTATTTTATTAAGGAGTTGAGTTGTTGTAGAATCATAGATGCATATAAGATAACAATATGATGTGAATTTGATTCTATTCGAGTCACCCCTACATTACCCACCTCTCAGTCTCTTGATTTTTCTATATTACCCCCGAGAACAGCTATAAATGTCTATATATATCTATATATTTCTATGTACAAGATTATGAATTTTCCAGCATTAAGTGATTGCATAAGTATTATTTGGCTTCTGCAGGGGTGTAAAGAGTATGCCATGCATTAACCTTACAAAGGATATTAAAGACCTATTCAAAGAAAATTATCAAACACTAAAAAAAGAAATTATAGAAGACCTGAGCAGATGGAAAAACATTCCATGCTCATGGTTAGTCAGAATCAATATAATAAAGATGGCCGTTCTACCAAAGCCCTTTACAGATTCAGTGCAATCCCCATCAAGATACCTATGGCATTTTTCAGAGATATAGATAAAGCAATTCTCAGGTTCATATGGAACAACAGGAGAACCAGACTAGCCGAAACACTACTCTATAGAAAAGAAGAAATAGGGGGTATCTCAATCCCTGACCTGAAATTATATTACATAGCTGTAGTAGCAAAAACAGTATGGTATTGGTATCAAAACAGAACCGAAGACCAGTGGAACTGAATAGAAGATCCTGAGACAAACCCCCATATCTTTAACTATTTGATATTTGATAAAGGGGGAAAAAGTATAGTGTGGAAGAAGGATAGCCTGTTCAACAAATGGTGTTGGACAAACTGGACAGCCATTTGTAGACAACTGAAGGTGGATCCTTATCTTTCGTCCTGCACAAAAATTAAATCGAAATGGATCAAAGACCTGGATAATAAGCCTACAACTTTAAATTTACTAGAAAAAGAAGTCGGGTCAACACTACACCTTATAGGAGTTGGCAGCTTCTTCCTTAACAAAACTCCTATGGCGCATGCTGTAAAATCAAAATTAAATGAATGGGATGCAATTAAACTAAAAAGTTTCTGCACAGCTAAAGATCTAGTCAGGAGCATCAAGAGAGAACCTACAGAATGGGAGAAAATTTTTGCCTGCTACACCTCAGACAGAGGGCTAATATCCAGAATATATAGGGAAATAAAGAAACTAAAGTCCAAACTTGCAAATAATCCAATCCATAAATGGGCCAAAGATCTCAAAATGAACTTCTCTCCAGTGGAAGTCCAGAAAGCCCATAAATATATGAGAAAATGCTCTACATCATTAGTTATAAGGGAAATGCAAATCAAAACTTCAATGAGATACCACCTCACTCCTGTTAGAGTGGCAAAAATGAAGACTACAAACAACGACAGATGCTGGAGGGGCTGTGGGAAAAGAGGAACACTATTACACTGCTGGTGGGACTGCAAATTGGTTCAGCCACTATGGAAAGCTGTATGGAGAATCCTCAAAAAATTAAGGATGGAACCACCTTACGACCCAGCTATTCCACTCCTGGGAATTTTCCCAAAAGACTTAGAATCAGCGTATTATAGCAATATGGCTTCATCAATGTTTATAGCAGCTCAATTTACTATAACTAGATTATGGAACCAACCCAGATGCCCCTCACTTGACGAGTGGATACAAAAGCTTTGGTACATAGATACTATGGAATACTACTCGGCCATTAGAGAGGACGATATTATGGCTTTTGAAGTCAAATGGATGGAGATGGACAGAATTATGCTTAGTGAAGTCTCCCAAGCTCCGAGACTAAATGGCCGAATGGTTTCTCTAATCTGTTGATGCTAGAATTTATGGGGAAGCATTAGGACAGACGGCTAACCTAACAAAACCTCAAATTGAATGACTTTCAGAGTAATAGGGG
>PVKS010033324.1:6495-21904 GCA_004027875.1 Aplodontia rufa
TGCTAGGTCGTGCTTTGTTAAAGAATAGGGTGGGTTAAAATGTCTTAATGACAGGTTACTCCCTAGTTTTTGTCTGTACCCTAGTTTTTTTGTCTGTACTGAAATCTACATAACACCTGGCAACTCCCTTAGAAGGATTATTGATTCCTTGGCTGTCTCCCCTCCTCCTCTATAAAAACCCGTGTGCCTTAAGAATAAATGAATTCTGAGCTGCCATCAGCTGCGTGTGATTGCCTCGTTTCCCCAGCTGGGAGGGAAGGGGTCCCCGGACGAGGGGGGACCTGGGTTCCAGCCGTTGGCACTCACCCTCCTCCTGATCGGCTCCAGGGGGGCAACCCAGCTCCCCACACCAGGATGTCCCTCCTTATCTTTTTACAGCTAGTAACCTTCCCATTTGTGGAACTCAAAAAGAGCAAGGAGAAAAAGAGACTCAGGGCTTCACTTTTTGTGGCTCCCTGACCCCCTCACTTTGAATCTATACTCTAGGTATGCATCATGCTTTCCCCCACAGGTATGCAGGTCATAGCCACAGATATTGAAATAGAATTTTTCTTTTCATGTCAACATTGGGGTAGAAAGAAGTCCGTAGAATGAAAGACATGACGAATAGAATATTATTCCAATTATTTTTCTTCTCTTTCCCATTTGTATATGTTTTTTGCTTCAACTCCCTAAAACTATCAATAAAATTTGTGTGATATTTGGAGCAAGTATTGCAAATTATAACCTAAATTATTTAGAGTACTAGTAAATAGAGTGTTAGTTACTTTATGAATTCTTATTGTATAAAAAAATGCAGGTTCCATTTGCTAACCTGAAATAGCCTGACCATTCAATTTTACATATTTCTTCTCTTCTCCATTGGTGTCTGGTTACTCACACAATGCACTTTTTAAATGAAGTCATTTTCATTGGACATAATCTCTAAGTTATTCTTCATGCATTTTGTTAGAACAATATTTATGTCTAGCATAATTTACAAGAGAAAGTCATCTTTCCCCCAAAAAATTTGAAAAAATTATGAATTGGTCATCAACCTTTATTGAAAAGGTTAAAACATATGGTAAATAATAGCAAAATGTGATGCAATAATTCTGCGGTTTATAATTTTTTTGTTTAATATATACAGAAGATTTTTGTTTTTATTGCTGATTTTGATACAGTGAAGAGAAGAGATCAGAAGTATAATACAATAGAATCCATCTGAATAGAAATAATTTAGTAGGCATTAAGGATATAATGATGAACTTTGTAGACCCTGTAGTGAAACTAGTTTACAATATTTGCTGAATGTGTGGAATGCAAATATTTAGAAGTAGAAAAATGAAAATGAGTAGAGAGGAGATGGGCAAAGTCAAAATTAAAAATTAGGTATATGTATTTATACAGGGTTGTATATTTTGCTACTGTACCTATTTTAATATAATTATTCCTGAATATTTTCCTATTTACAGTCTCCTTTTATCATTAGTTTTCTTCATGTTTTCCTCTTATGATTTTGCAATTTTTTATGGTCAGTTTTTCTCAGTTAATTCAAGCAATATAGATTTCAATGTATCCATGGTGGTTTGAAAATATTTTTTCAAAATTAGATATTGTTCTAAAACTTCCTTGAAAAGTGATGATTGCAAATTACCAAGTTCAATGACATTAACAAATAAAGAAATTATTATTCATGTACCAAACAGAAGCATGAAACTAAAATTCTATAATTGAATTGAAAATTAAGCAGAAAATATCTTAATAGATATATTTGAAAACCTAAGGGTTATTTGACAGATTTTTCACATGCATTATTTATTTTTTACAGGTATGCTTTTTTGCAACATAAAGAAATTAATTGATGCAAATAAGTCTCTCAGTAAAAACTAGTTAAGCACATTTCTTAATCCTTAGTTTTCTCTAGGAAATCTAATTTAGGTAACATAATAAATGGCTTTTCTCAAGTACTTTTTCTGACATAGATTAGGTAGAAAAAGATCAAAGAGAGACTAATAGTGAATTTGTACTCTCTCTTGGTTTCCCTAAATTTTCAGGATTTGATAAGTGCTTTTCATTATGTAAAAGGAGTATGTGAACTCTCTGTGTTCACATAAGAAAAATATTTTTTCATTTCATAACATAGATTGAAATTTGGTGAAAAATGCTTTTGGTACAAATGTCGATAGTTAACGCCTATCTGTAACTGATTTTTCTGCTTCTATGTCAAATATTACCAGTTTTCTTTCATTGGTAACAAGAGTGTTTTTTGAGGTTAATAGTATGAGACAGTGCATAAACTTGAGTGTAAAGAAGAAAACATTATTTTGTTTTGCTATTATTTTCCACAAAGCTTAATTTTCATAGTTGAAAATAAACATGATGAGTTGATCACGGTTGCCATTTCTTTCATGTATTTCAAACGCTACCTTATAAATCACATCATTATAAGTATACTATTTTCAATTTTATATTCAATATAGCAACATTTAACATATTTGACTAAATAAATGGGGCTATTCCAACAACGAATTGTCTAAATCAATGAATATCATTAGGAAAATGTAATGTATCATTCTTAAGTGTAAGTACTATAAAGTAGAGATTAAGTACATATGATGCTTTATTTGAATTAAATTGGATTATTAAATTATTTAAGACAAGATTATTAGTTATGATGTTTTGAAGATTTATTTTCATAGTTATAAACACTAAAACTGTAATACGTTTTCAGGTAATTTTCTAAAAATTCTATAATTTTTTGAGATGAAGGCACAGCTCAATGGTAGGGCATTTGCACAAGGTCTTGGGCTGGATCCCAAATCTCCTCCAAAATAAATAAATAAATAAATAAGTAAATAAATATAAAATTGGCACATAATAATTACACAAATTTATGAGTGCAGGATGAGGTTTAAATGCACATGTACATGTGCAATGGTTAAATCATGGTAATTATCCTATCCTTCAACTCATTTATAATTTCTTTATTTCTTCTAGATATTTTGGAATATATGATATATTATCATTAACTATAATCATTGTACTATATTATTGAATAACAAAAACTTATTTCTCTTATATAACTATATCTTTGATTCATTTACCACCCCCGTCCTTTTTACTTCTCCTGACATCTGGTAACCATTGTAAATCAACTTTTATACTATCCATATAAATAAGATCATTCAAGTTTTGTCTTTATCTGCCATTTTTCACTTAACACAATGTTCTCTAGGCTCAACCGTGTCTTCACAAATGACAAGATTTAAAATTTTTTAAGTAACTGAAAGGAATTACATATGTATGTATAATATATTTTCTCCATTTATTTGTTGATGGATATATAACTTAGGTTTATTCCATATCTTGGTTATTGTGAATAGTCCTGGGATAAATGTGGAGTGCAAATAACTCTACCATATTGAATTTATTTTCTTAACTTAGGTTTTGGGAATTGCACTGCTATAAAAAATTGATATACCTATATCAATATAGTATGCTGATTTTAGTTCTTTTGGAACTAAACAATGTATGAATGTACACTTTTCCCACATCCTTATCAGAATATTTTATTATTTGCAGAAATCTTAGTGTTTTTTCACATGCATTTTCCTGATTAAAAAGATGTCAAACACTTTTTGAACTATTTTTTGGTCATTTCTGTTTCTTCTTTTGGGGAAATATCTGTTACTTTTTTCGGTCTTTTATTGATTGGGTTATTTAATTACTTATTTATTTTTTTAAGCTGTTACATATTCTGAATATTAATCCTATCAGAAGAGTAGGTTGTTTCTTTTTAAATTTGATGCAATTCTACTTATTGATTCATGGCTTTATTCCTGAGATTTAGGGGTTATGTTATGGGCATTAGTGCCTGTCCCAATAAGTTGGAGTGTTGTCCTTATATTTTCCCTGGCACTTGCAGTTTCTTATCTAATTCCTAGATCTTTGATAAACTTTGAATTTATATTTATTCAGGGTGAGAGACTGGGATGTAGTTTCAATCTATGCATGAATGTCCAGTTTTCTTTGTACCATTTGTTTAAAAGGATATTTTTTCTGCAATATATATTTTTGGCACCTTCACCAAGTATCAGATGAGTGTAACTGTGTGGGTTTATGTCTGTGTTTTCTATTCTGTTTTATTGGCCTTCATATCTATTTTGATGCCAATATCATGCCAGTTTTTTTAATTGTTAATTTTGCTATACATCTATAGTATAAATTAGATGAGATATTGTTTTCCCTTCAGCATTGGCTCTTCTTGCTCAGTATCACATTGGCTATTCTGGGGCTTTTACTCTTCTAAATGAATTTTAACCTAAATTCCAATCAATTGATGAATTAATAAAGAAAATTTCATATGTGGAATTTTACTAAATCATGAAGAAGAATAAAATTATGACATATGCTGGTAAATGTGTGGAACCAGAGATATTGTGCTAAGTGAACTAATCCAAATTCAGTTATTAAAGGTTTTCTCTCATATGTAGAAGCTAGGCTGAAGAAAGGAAAAAAAGACATTTGGGAATCAATCTAACCAAGCAGGTAAAAGTCCTCTATGAATTTATAGAACATTGAAGAAATAAATTGAAGAAGACTTTAGAAGATGGAAATACCTCCAATATTCCTGAATAGGTAGAATTAATATTGTCAAAATGGCCATATGAACACAAGCATTAGAATGATTCAAAGCAATCCCTATCAAAATAGCAATGACATTCTTCATAGAACATGAAAAAGTTGTGCTAAAAGAAGTATTTTTGAAATTTGATCTTAGTCAGAATTATCCCCACCTCCTTTACATTATGAAAACTGTTTCTAGGTAGTAAACTACCATAGCCAGAGAGGACATCTCATTTGTTTTCATCTCTCAGGGATCGTTTTTCTTTCATGCCCAATGTCTAGTGCATTGAAAACTATTCATTCACACATTTGTATGAAATTTAGTAATTTTCAGAAACTGTGTGTATCTTTTTTCTGTTACCTTTTGTTGCTTGGAAGAGTAGTCACAGCATTTGATATTTTCTGTCAAAGGTAAGCAAATTTTTGATAAAGGGTCAGACAAAAATATTTTTGTATTTCAAGGTTATTCACAACTACTCTACTATGCCATTTATTGAGTGGGCCATTAAAGATCTGTTCTTTAGCTCTGTCTTGTTCAAATTTTGAGAATCTTTAATCCTATGTTAATGTTGTAGTGTTAACATTTGCAAGTTTTGCTACACAGAAGATATTAGAAGTAAGTATTATTATTCATTATGAGAAAAATGGAGAATGCTTAGTAAATGAAAGAGACAAATGTGTAATAATTTAGGAGAAAATGTGTATTTGGGTACATGTATATGCATATTTATATGTGCACAGATATTCTAGGAGCATTAGTTAAATAAAGGTGAATACAGAAATTTAGAATTATAATATAAGAAAAGACGCATCCACTATATTGTCCTGCTACATGAAATGTTTTTATTAAATTAGATTAAATTCATAAGTGTTAATGATAATATTAATTACATTATAAGTAATGATTTCTGTTCTTAAAAGGCAACACAAAATAAAATATGGCACAAATGACTTTGCAAAAGTAACATGTTAAGAAATATAATCAACAATATATAAAAATATTAAGAATATGAAAAAGAAAAAAAAATGAGAAAAGTAAGCAAGTTACTGTTAAGTGTATTTCCCTGAAGAAAGCAATAAAGTTGTTCTAAACTATTAATATTGGTCAATATATTTATAATGAGAAAAAAAATGAACTTTACTCATCTGCCATATTGTGAGAACTTAAAATTGGAAGCACTATCTACTACAGGAAGGTACTAAAGTACCAGATAAACTGTTATTTACTAATGACTTTCAATTGGAAGAATAATAAAAATAAAACAAATTGAGATTGACTTTATCTATTCAGTTTGCAATTCCACTTGTAAGAGTGGAAAACTGGCCCTTGTTCCTAGGGACACATAAAAGCATTCTTTTGTGACAGTATTCAAACCATTAAAATAAAATAAGAACTAAAAATCTGTCCATTAGTGGTAAAGTTCATAAACTATGCAACATTCTTTGCATAAAATAATACCCAAAGTAAGAATTATAGAATTGAATTCAAAAACATGGTTAGATCCTATAAATACAATATTAGTGAAAGTTCAAGCAATAGAATAATTTATAAAATATCAATCTGTATTAATATTTGAATCATCAAAAGTCAGTTCAACTCATAAGAAAGCAAATAAAAGATGGGAGCTAAACAACCAAGGGTATCAAACTGTTCCATTTCTTAGTCATGATATAATTTAATTACAGTTAATGTTATAATATTATGAGAAAGGAAGAGAAAGTGGAGGTAGAAGAGAAGAAAAAATTAGAAGAGTGAGAAATTGGATGTATGGATGGAAGACACATAACTGTTTCTTTAAATGATCTAAAATGGAATATGCCCATATATTTGTAACCTGAAACTTTTCTTTTGTCCCATTTTAAAACAATAGGGTTCTTGGTTGGATCATCAAAACTTTAGTGTCTTAAATTTACATGTCCTGAACACTGATCTATTACATGTAGCCTTTGTAACTAAGGAGAATAAAATATATATTTTTGAATTTGTGTCTACATGTGGCATTCTTTTGAAAGAAGATAATCTTCAAAGAGGTGATGACTGATCCTACCCTTTTCCTTGCAAGGAAAAACCACCTGGAGAACTGCCTACCTTCCCCTTAGGAAATCTTAATTCAGAGATACAGAAAAAGCTCTTCAAAATGAAGACTCAAACTAGGAAAAGTTCACCTCAAACCCACAAGTACCCTAAAAAGGGAGCTACAGACAGAGACCAAGATGAAAACCTTGAAGGTATCATGAATGATGTGGTTACTAAAAGGGAAAATGAGCTAAAAGAAGATATAATGAAGGAGCTAAGAGAGAAAACTCAAGAGAATAAAAACTCTATTATCAAAGAAACAGACATACTCAAAAAGGAAGTAACAGAGCTAAAATGTGCAGTCAATGACATGAGAGGAACCAGGAAAGAACTTAACAATAGACTAGTTTCTATAGGAAACAGAAATTCAGCTCTTAAGAAAGAACTTCTGACAATGAGGACAGGCTGAGCAAGATTGAGCACAAGGATAACAAAAAAGAAAACTCACAGAACACAAAGAGAATTTTAAAAATATCTGGGATGAAATTAGAAGAAACAATTTTAGAGTAATTGGGATACGAGTGAATTAAAGTAGAAATGAATGGGATATGGAACATTATCAAAGAAACAGTTAAATAAAAAATTTCCATATAAAAATAGAATAAAATATGGTGATCCAGGAAACTTATAGGACACCCAATAAGCCTAATTAAATGAGAAGCTCACCAAAACACATCATATTCAAATTATGCAACAGAGAAATCAAGGAAAGAATATTGAAAGCAGCAACAGAGAAACACCAAATCACATTCAGAAGCAAACCAATAAGAATCACATCTGACTTTTCAACTAAGATTCTGGAAGTGAGAAGATCATGGAAGGAGATCTTTCAACATCTGAATGAACACAACATACAGCCAGAAATACTATACCCAGCAAAACTCAGCTTCAAGTTTGAGGGGATGTAAGAACTTTTCATGATAAGAACAAGCTTGCAGCATTCATGAACAGAAAATCAGCATGACAAAGAATCCTCAAAAATAAACTCCAGATAGAATAACAAACAAATATTCATCAAAACCCACAGAGCAAATTCAATAAAGGTGCATATTGTCAATAGACAACCAAGACAGCACAGAACTTACTAATAAAACAAAATGACTATGAACCACAAGCACATAACTATTAACACTGAATGTGAATGGTCTCAGCATACCAATTAAAAGACACAGACTTGCAGAATGGATCAAAAAACAAAACTCAACAACATGCTTCTTACAGGAAACCCACCTTACAGCCAGTGACACCCACAGATTAAGGGTGAAAGGATGGAAAAAAATCTACCAGACATATGGCACAAGAAAGCAAGGTGGAGTTGCAATTCTTATATCTGGCAAAGTGGATTTTAAACATAAATTAATCAGAAGAAATGAAGGAGGTCACTGCATCCAGGTAAAGGAAGCAATACAACAGGAAGATATAATCATAGTAAATATATATTACCCAACAACAACACCTCAAATATGTAGAAAAATTACTTAAAGATTGTGGGGCACTGTACTGAAGCCGAACGCTGCACTGGACGCCATGACACTTTTTCTCAGCTCCAATTTCACTCGCCTAGGACAAAGGGCGCAAACCTGATGCCTGCTTCCTCTTCCTCTTCTCTAACCCTCAAAACTGCCTTTCCTGATAGAGATAGTTGATGAAATTGATGCAGTCATTCCTTGTTGGACAAGACAGGCTAACCTGTCATTCTATTATTGGTTCCTTGGCTGTCTCCCCTCCCTATAAAAACCCGTGTGCCTTGGTAATAAACGGATTTTGAGTTGCCACCAACTCCATGTCACTGACTCATTTCCCTGGCTGAGCGGAGGGGGTTCCCACCGAAGGGAGTCCAGGGAGAGCCCAGTTGCTGCACTCACCCTCCTGCTTGGCTCCAGGGGATGGTTCAGCTGGTCCAAACCATCCTGCCAGCCCTCGGGGACGCCCGAGGTGCAACAACTGGTGCCCCGTGTCAGGACCATTTTCTCATGCCCTGCCGACAGGACATTGAGTAAGTTTTGGTACGGGTGAGTGTGTCTGCCGTCCTTATCCAAGGGCCCCTTCTCTCTTCCCCCTGTTCTCCATGTTAGCTGACAGGGAGACCTCTGGCTCACCTCAACACTTTTGGGCCCCGATCTTTGGGCTTCTCTTTGCTGTAGGAGCCCTTATTTCTCTGATCCTTTTGTGGTATTCCTTGTCCCCTCCTCTGAGACTTCTTTATTGTCTCACCTCCGTCATGAGTCAATCAGCTAGCAGGAGAGACCCTGCCTTGGATTCCCTGCGAATTCTTAAGAGCAGAAGGTTGGAGCTTACTGATGGTCAGGCAAAAGCCACATGGGCCACATTTATTAGGGTGGCTCCCTGGCTACCTGAAAGTAACTTATTTGATTGGGATACATGAGACCGGGTTGAGCAGCTCCTTAGGAAAGCTCAAGTCCAATCTGGGGATCTCCCCACCTTGGAGCATTTCCTACAATCTCTGCCCTTAAAAACTATTTCCGCCCCCACCTGACCACGTGCAAGAAAAGAAACACCCTGACCAAGACAAGGACCATGTCCCCTCGGAGGAAGCAAAGCCTGTTCCCCATACTCTGACTCCCCCCCATCCTTTTGGCTCGGCCCCATGACCTGCTAAAGGTGGGTCCCCTTCTCTCCCGCCCTCACTACATACCACATCTGCCTCTAATCCATTTAGACCTGTCTTGGTTCCACCCCCCTATTCTTAATCGAGACCTCCCTTTGCCCTGCCCTGTTCTGATCCTTGTCAGTTGTTCCCAGTCAGTGTTAACCCTGGGGGCAACCACCCAGCCTCGTGGTATCCCTGGGAGCCTGGGGACCTTAAGGAGTTAAAAAAGGCCATCCTTGAAGATGGACCCAATGCCCCCTGGGCAGAGACTATCCTCCAGGGACTATCCCACCACCCATGCACAGTGGCGGACTGGCAGGTACTAGCCTGTGCAGTCCTTCCGAGTCCACTGTATATAGAGTGGTGTGCCCTGTACAAAGAGGAATGTCAACAGCAGGTGGAATGCAACCAAAGCACTAACCCCGTGGTTCCTATTACCGTTGGAATGCTTACTGGCACAACCGACCAATCTTCATGAGGCATCCAACAAGCAGCAATTCCACCTCCTCATCAGGATCAAATTCGGGCTTTAGGCCTGGCCGCATGGCAAAAGCTGGAGAAGGGACCCTCCAAATTCCAGATCGCCAGGATCACCCGAAAAACTGGGGAAGACCTCCCGGGTTTATCAACAGAGTTGAAGAGAGCATTAAACGGAAGTTCCCTCCCGGTGACCTCCGTGATCATTTCCTCAAAATGATGGTATGGGAAGGAATGAATCAGGAATAAAAAATGGCTTGTTCGGGTCTTAAGGATCGATCCATGGAGAGATGGATAATAGCCACAAAAGACATTGGGACCCACTCTCACCAAACTCAGGCTTTGGTCTCTGCCTTACAGACATCCCGTGGGGAGGAAATGCCTGCACTAGGGTGCGCGCTCCAGCAGGCATTCCCTGGGAGAGGAAGAGCTTGCTTCCGGTGTGGACAGGAGGGTCACTTCAAGAGATAAAAGACCTAAAAAAGATTATCAAAACTTGCAAGTCTTGCCTCCCTTTCCTACAAGTACCCCCCCCCCTTCAGGAGCCTGGAGTTAACCCCAGGGGCCTAAGGCCCAATAATCTCTGGCAGACAGAAGAGAGAGTTCAAGCTAGCCCATGGATGGTGTGAGGCCGGTAGTAGCCCCAGGTGCACCAGGCCAGGGTCTTTCTGGAGTCGGGTTGCTTGAGAATGCAGCCCAAAGCGGGTGGTAAACTCCATCTAAGGCTAAATACCAGCACGATACCAATAGTCAACATGTAAGGGAAAGTTGAAATGAACCTCAAGAGAGAGTGCCCCCAGCGGGCCACAAAGGGGCTGGACTCAGGCAGGGCCTCAAAATGGTTAGACCCTGATGCCTGCCATCTACTCCCTAATACCCTGCGCACAGCTTGCCCTCGTTGCAGAAAGGGCTATCATTGGACTAAAGACTGTCAATCCAAAACAGACGCACGGGGTCGGCCTTTAAACTCCCCAAGGGGCTTACCCCAGCCCTGTTAAAAAATAGGGGCCCCCTGGCCAAGACTTGTTGGACCATCCCCCTCTTGCAAGGTATCCGACCCAAAATGATCCTCACAATTAGGGGCAAATCCTTCAAATGCCTCATAGATATTGGGGCTGATAAGACAATTCTAATAAAAGAAGAGATTCCTCCCCAATGGAAGCTTGTTCCTGGGCCCCCCCCTTACTGGGGGTGGGAGGGCAAACCGGCTCTCAGCAAACTGCTGACTGGGTCCTGTGGGTGGATCCAGATGGCAACTCAGGCGAGGTGCGCCCCCTGGTGGCACCAGGGCTCACGTCCAACCTCCTGGGTCAGGACATATTAAGAGAGAGCGAGGACTATGTTACCATTGACCATAAGGCCTTTTATGAGGATTTATTAGATGAGGAAGAATATCAACAACAATTTGGAGCAGGCCGAAAACACCATCAAAATACCGAGATGATCCTGATTTTGAGAAAATTAGAACGGGCCTACCTCGTTTTAACCCCTGAGCCTCACCCCCAATCCTAAGGGCTGCTGCTTCTCCTGGGGTACCCAAGATTAAATGGCCCCAGGGACCCCCTGTTTGAGTGAAGCCGTGGCCTTTACCATTGCCAAAGCTAAAACAACTACATATCCTTGTTGAACAACAGATAAAATTAGGACACCTCCAAAAATCCATCAGCACCTGGGACTCACCTGTATTCATGATTAAAAAACCTAACGGAAAATGGAGCTTCCTTCAGGATTTGAGAACTTCTTCCAACAATGGAACATTACCCAAACCAGGGAATTCCATACAATCCTAAGGGTCAAACCATAATAGAAAGACATAATAACACCCTTAAGTCTCCAATAATAAAACAAAAAGGGGGAGCACTCCCCCCTCATGATCAGTTAAAAATGGCCCTATTTACATTAAATATTTTAAATTTTTCCAAAGGGGACCATTTCTCACCCTTTCAAAAACATTGGGCCAACAGCACGCCAAACCTGACTCTCAAGGTCAGATGGAGAGACCCCCTAAAGGGGATATCGAGAGGCCTGACCCACTGATCACTACAGGGAGAGGATTTGGCTGTGTTTTTCCAACTGATGAATCCAAGCCAATTTGGGTCCTGGCCAGGGATCTCAAACATTGCCCTCCTAGTACTGAAAGCCCTCTTAACAAACACCCAGGGAATTCAACCTCCCCTGAGGAGCTTTCCCGTTCTGATCTCTTCCAGGAACCATGATAATCCACCCAATTTTGGTGCTCCTACTCGTGGAGATGCACTTGACACAGGCTGGCTTCAGTGATCCAAGTAAAGCAAGGGCCCTACTTTTGGCCTTTGCCTTGCCAGCAGACTTATCACCTTTGTCCAAAAGAGAATTGAAGACATACAACTCATGAGCATCCAGGTTCAATATTAGCAACTGGCCCATGCTGATCCTGGCTATGACCCTTTGGACCAATGACGGGTAAGATTCTCCTGCAGGGAGAACAACCTAAGACAGGTCCTCTGTGCTCCCCCACCACCACCACTGAGAAAAAAACACTGGCCATGTGGGTATCCAAAGATGGGTAAGATCCCCTAAAGGATGGGGACAACCTAAGACAGGAGCCCCACCCCAGTTTTTAGTCGCCCAGTCGGCTCAATAATTAAACAAAAATGGGGAATTGTGCGGCACTGTACTGAAGCCGAACGCTGCACTGGAGGCCATGACACTTCTTCTCCACTCCAATTTCGCGTGCCTAGCACAAAGGGCGTGAACCTGATGCCTGCTTCCTCTTCCTCTTCTCTAACCCTCAAAACTGCCTTTCCTGATAGTGATAGTTGATGAAGTTGACATGGCCATTCCTCGTTGGACAGGACAGGCCAACCTGTCATTCTACTATTGGTTCCTTGGTGTCTCCCCTCCCTATAAAAACCCGTGTGCCTTGGTAATATACGGATTTTGAGCTGCCACCAACTCCGTGTTACTGACTCATTTCCCCAGCCGAGTGGAGGGGGCTCCCACTGATGGGAGTCTGGGGAGAGCCCTTTTGCCTCACTCACCCTCCTGCTCGGCTCCGGGGGATGGTTCGGCTGGTCCGAGCCATCCAGCCCGCTCCCTGGGACATCCGAGGTGCAACACAAGATGTAAAACCACTTATGGACTTCAACATGTTAGTTCTGGGAGACTTTAACCCTCCTCTATCACCAATAGATCATCAAAAGAGAAAAAACAATAAAGAGATTTCCATTATAAACAACACCATAAATAGACTTGACAGACATCTACATAATACTCCACCCCAAATAGGCAAATTATACCTTTGTCTCAGCAATGCATGGATCCTTCTCCAAAATATAATGTATTCTAGTTCACAGAAGAAATCTTAGCAAATATAAAAAGAAGACATTATTCCAGGTGTGCTATCAGACCATGATGCCATGACCCTAATACTAAACAAAAAACAGCAGAAAATACACACATGCATGCAAATTGAGTTACACCCTATTAAATGAAATGTGTCCAAGGAGACTTGACAACATAAACTACAAGAGAATGAGAATGAAGACACAATATATCAAAACCTCTGGGACAGCATGAAAACATTCTTTTTTTTTCACTCTTATGGTGAAATTTTATAGCACTGAGTACCCACATAAAGAATAAGAAGAGATCCCAAGCAAATAAGCTTATGCTCCAATTCAAATATCTACAAAGGAAGAACAATCTAATCCCAAATCCAGCCAAAAACAGGAAATAATTAAGATCAAAGCTGAAATCAATGAGATTGATAACAAAAAAAAAATAAAAAGAATTGATGAAACAAACAGCTGCTTCTTTGAAAAAATAAATGAAATTGACAGACCCCTAGCTAATTTAATTAAAAGAAGAAGATAATAAATAAAATCAATAAAATCACCAATAAAAAGAGAGTGATCACCTCTGATCCCATTGAAATCAAACAGATTATCAGGACATATTTTAAAAATCTATACTCCTGTAAATGAGATAATCTGGATGATGCAGACAAATTTCTAAATACATACAACTTCCCCAAATTGATACAGGATGAAATTGAAATGCTAAACAGCACAATAACAGGCACCAAAAATCCATACAGCAATTAAAATCTTCTAAAGAAGAATAGCTCAGGAGTTGATGGATTCCTTGCTGAGTTTTATCACACCTTTGAAGAATAGCTAACACCTCTACATATTAAGCTATTCCAAGAAATTAAAAAAGCGGAGCTTTCCCAAACACTTTTTATGAAGCAACCATAACTGATAACAAAACTCAACAAAGACACATCAAAAAAAAAAAAGAGAGAGAAAAGAACAGATAAATATCCCTCATGAACATCTTTGCAAAAATCCCTAATAAAGTCTTTCAAACTGCTTTCAAAAAAAGATCCAGAAGATAATCACAATCAAGTGGGCTTCATTCCATATATGTAAGTCTGGTTCAATGTACACAAATCCATATAAGTAATTTATCACTTAAACAGAATTAAGAACAAACACCATATGATCCTGTCAATAGACACAGAAAACACCTTCGATAAAATCCAGCACTCATTTGTGCTCAAAAATCTACAGAAAACAGAGATCAAAGAACCTTATCTTAACTTTGTGAAGGCCATATATGCCAAATCCTCAGCTCATATAGTACTAAATGGAGAAAAGTTGAAAGCATTTCCTCTAAACTTGGGAACAGATCACAGCTGCCTGCTCTAACAATTTTTATCCAATATAGTCCTTGAGTCCTTGGCTGTAGCAATCAGGCAAGAGAAGGAAATCAAAAGGACAAGAATAGGAAGGGAGGAAGTCAAACTATCCCTTTTTGCTGATGACATGATCCTATATCTGGAAGATCCAAAAAACTCCACCAAAAAACTGCAAGAGCTAATAAACAGATTTGGCAAAGTAGCAGACTATAATATCAACACCCATTAATCAACAGCCTGCCTATAACCTAAAAATATTAGTGCAGAAGAAGAAATCATCAATTTGCTTATATTCACAATATCCTCTAAAAGAATAAGATACTTGGGAATTAATCTAACAAAAGAATTAAAAGACCATTTCATGAAAATTATAGAACACTGAAAACAGAAATTGTAGAAGACTTGAGAAGATGGAAAGGTGTTCCATGCTCTTGGTTAGGCAGAATTAATATAATAAAATGGCCATTCAGCCAAACACACTATAAAGATTCAATCCAATTCCCATCAAGATTCCAATATTCTATACAGATGTAGGAAAAGCAATACTCAAATTCATTTGGAATAACAAGAAACCCAGAAGAACCAAAACATTACTAACCAAGAAAGACAAAACAGGTGGTTTTGCAATACCAGATCTAAAATTATACTATAGAGCTGTAGTATTAAAAACAGCATAGTACTTGTATCAAAATAGGAATGGATATCAATAGAATAGAATAGAAGACTCTGAGACAAACTCACAAATCTTTAAACATCTGATCTTTGACAAAAGGGGTCAAAATATAACATAGAAGAGAAACAGCCTATTCCACAAATGCAAACTGGATAGCTACTTGTAGAAAATTGAAATTCGATCCATATCTGTCACCTTGCACAAAATCAAATCTAAATAAATCAAGGAATTAGGAATTAAACCAGTTACCATACAACCACTAGAAGAAAAAATTAGGACCAA
>PVKS010033325.1:0-21794 GCA_004027875.1 Aplodontia rufa
TAGAGGCCGCAGCTATGCGTGGTTGTCGGCATTTGTAGAGGCCGCAGCTATGCGTGGTTGTTGGCATTTGTAGAGGCCGCAGCTATGCGTGGTTGTTGGCATTTGTAGAGGCCGCAGCTATGCGTGGTTGTTGGCATTTGTAGAGGCTGCAGCTATGCGTGCTTCCTGGGGCCAGGAGGAAGGCTCGGGCTTCTCAAGGCTCACCCTGCTGTGGCCTTGGGTGAGGTGGCGGTTGCTCATCATAGCACTGGGTGCCTACAGGCATCCGAGGGCATGCGTTGGCTCCTCTCAGTCTTATCCTTCTGGTAGAATCTTCTGCACTCTCAACACATTTCTCCTGTTTTAGCAAGTTCTAAAGGCGTAAAGTACACTGCATCCTTTTCCTAAGCAAAGGCTAAGTCCTCTCACCACCAGCTCCCTGGGACGCCTCTGTGAACGTGTGGGTCACTTAGTGCCAGCTGTCTGTAAGTCACACAAGGATTTACTGTGTGGGAACAAACAGAACAGGAGGCTGCGACAGAGGCAGGTAGGTGCCCAGACCACAATTGTCACCTACAGTGGTGCACTGTGGTGGCTAAAGGAACTTGGGTTTCAAATAGAGCCAGAGATGGTCACTTTTAATTTGACATGGAAAACCCAGTGGCAGCAGCGGAAGGCATGGGGTGGGAGGGAGCGGCAGTCTCCCTGTCCCTGTCCCTGTCCCAGCCTCCCTCTCCTCTTGGGGCTGCTTCTCTCTCAGCCTACACTGGAGCTTGGGCTCCACTGGGTTCTAGGGCTCTGCAAAAAATCAAATTGGAAGCAAACTGCCATTCTTCTTGGCTCCTTGAAAACCCTCGAGTCATCAAGAGGGGCTCACTGAGGACGCCTGAGGTCACTCTGCTCTCTCTCTCTGCTGCGTGCGGCATTGCTATGGTCTGTGGCTTCAGACGGCAGCAGCACAGCCGTAAGCTTCTCTCAGGTTTTCCGAGAGCCTCCCTTTCATCTTGCCAGAGGACATTTTTTTTGCCCAGAGGGTGAAGTAAATTGTGGATTCAGAGCTTGAGCAGTGGCTCAGCAACTGGAGCACTTGCGTGGCATGTGCCAGGGCTGGGGTTCGAACCCAGGCACCATATACACAGCTAAGTGTCAGAGAAACAAAGGCCACATGAAAAGATAAAGAAAGTTGATTCTCTCTCTCTCTCTCTCTCTCTTTCTCTTGAAAAAAAAAAAACGGAGCGAGAACACAGCGGGTGAGGCATTGCCCTGTGAGCATGGGCAGAGCTCAGGTGTGCCAAGGGCGAGCCGGGAGGCTTCCCTGGGAGAAGGTGGGCCAGGCTTGGATTTGCATTTTGTCCTCAAATGTTTTTATGCGCTGCAGCTCAGTCACTGTGACTAATCACAAGATTTAATGGCCTTAAACTGCTCGCTAAGGGCCCAATTCAATTAAAAAATGTCCTGCGGAAGCCATGAATAACCCCCTTGTCTTGGCTTGTCCAGCCTTGCAGAGGCCTCCGCCAGGTGGAGGCCGGGGCCTGCTGCTTTTCTAGTGTTTGCGGCGTGGATGGCCCCGCCAGCAGCGCCAGCACTTGCGCACGCACACACCTTTCCTCCCACTCCTGCATGATGCCGTGGGATGCCCCTGGGCCCGCGCTGCCACTTGGAAATGACTTCTGCTTCTTTCCAGTTTGACAGGCTCTGGAGCGAGATGCCTGTCAACGCCAAGGGCCGGCTGAGGTACCCCGACTTCCTGAGCAGGTTCAGTTCAGAGCGGGTGGTCTCGCCACCAGCCTTGGGGGACTTAGCTGGGGCCCAGAGAGGGAGCAGCGTCCCCGAGGTCTCGGAAAGAACGCGATCTGCCATCTCCTCGCCCACTCGTGAGCCAAAAGTGGGGTCGAAGTCACAGAGTCTTCCCTGTGTGAGTTCTCAGCCTGCAGAGGCCCCATGTCACCTCACGCCAGGTCCCGGTGCTCCTTCCCCAGGGTGCTGGGGGCACAGGCAGGGGCCACTTTGGGGTCCTGGCATCCACTTTCCTGGAGGAGGAGGGGTGAGGTGGAAGGGGAGAATAGAGAGGCGAGTGGGTCAGAGTGGTGATCCGAGGACTCTGCCTGGCATTGGCTGGCTTGGAAGGTGGAAGGGGGGCTGAGCCAAGGAGCGCTGGGAGTTCTGGAGGCTGGAAGGACACCCAGACACATCGCTGTTGGCTCAGCAAAGCCATGTAGACTTCTGGCCTCCAGAGCCATCAGGTAACGCGTTTGGGTCAAGTCACCCAGTCCAAGGTCGTCTATCATAGCAGCAGTAGGTCACACACAGGCCTGAGGGCCATCAGGACCACGACATTCACTGTGAGGAGCACAAACCCTGGCAGGTTTTCATGCAGCAGGGCCAGGAGCTGGGGACCTCTAGTGCCTGATGTGGCAGCTGCAGGGAGGGGGTGGGGAGAGACAGGAGATATGGGGGTAGGCAGCCTGGGAGAGACGCCATTGGGGCTTGCAGTGGGGTGGTGGAAGGGACCCGGGGGCAAGGCCAGACCCTGGGTGGTCTTCAAGGGGCAGCCAGCAGGACCTCCTGGTGGGGGGCAGGACCGGGCCGGATCAGGCTATGTAGCATTCTGGAATGACTGGAGGAAAGGAGTGCGTATCCGGGGAGCTGCATAGAGAGAAGGACCCGGGCCGCCTCGTGCTTAAAGCACATCCTTTCAAAATATTAGATATTGTGCATTTACAAGATTGGAGGCCTCGTGCAAGTGGCAGGTCAGTCCCTCATTTGGAAGAGACTCCTCCTCAGTGAAAACCTGCCACAGGTTCCTCATATATGTGCACGCGCACAAACACACACATGCTCACACTGCTAATACATTTGAGCTGTGGCTATATATTTATTTCCCAAACTATTTTAGTTATTATGGTTTGGCCCAAATATAGCTCACTGACAGAAACAAAAGCTAAATTGTAAGATTTTGTATGTGTTTTACCCTTCATTTCATTTTACATTCCCTGAGTCAACTATGAGTCCTATCTGAAGTTTTCATGTTCCTTTATATATTTATTTATGCTGGAGATGGAATCCAGGAACACCTAACCCCTGAGCCACATCTCCAGCCCTTTATATTAGAGAGACAGGGTCTCGCTAAGTTGTTGAAAGTCACGCTGAGTTGCGAAGGCTGGCCTTGAACTTGGACCCTCTTGCCTCAGCACGGAGTCCGGGGTGACAGGTGTGTGCCACCATGCCCGGCTCACTTTAAAGCACCTTTCCTTCTTCCCCCAGACTCCAGCGAGTATGGCGCTGGCGCCAGGCACGGCGCCCCTGCAGAACTGCCAGCCCATAGAGAGCAAGCTCCGGAAGCAGATCCAGGGCTGCTGGCGCCAACTCCTGAAGGAGTGCAAAGAGAAGGACGTGGACAAGCAGGGCACCATCACCGCTGCCCAGTTCCTGGGTACGCCCCCGCCTTCCCTGATAGGACCTCGCCACCCCCCACAGGGTGCAAAGCCAGTCCCCAGGTGGAGGCAGGGGGGAGAGCAGGAGCCCCACGGGGAACCTCCATCCCTGCGCTGGCTTTCAGCACTGGGGGCCGGGCCAACAGCGCGATGCTCAGGGCCGAGAGCGGGGATGCGGGGCAGCGCACACCCCGGGCTCCGCTCCTCAGCACCCCTGTGCTGTCATTCGATCTTCACCAAGCATCACTGTGACACACGTCCAAACCGTTTGGACTTCCACCAGTGGAGGCACGTTGTCCACAGTGCTCCACACCCACATCGTCCTCCACCTAAACGCCTGCTCAGCTCCCTCTCCCCCTAGCAGACCTGCTGGAGGAGGGCTCCTCCAGACCCAGCCCTGCAGGAACTCCTTCAGCACAACTGTGGCTTCAGACGCACAGCTGGAGTGAGGTGGGAGTCAGTGGCAGCACCGGGGACAGTCCCACCCGTCAAACGTACAGTGCGAGACCAGCACTCACCAAGGGTTACCCGGACCCAGTGTAACAGGGTTTGCTGAAGACGCAGCAGCAAAATTGGCGTGGGCGCCCACTTGGGTTCGCGCATTCTGTAGTGAGTGCCTTCGATTTGGAGCGTGCAGCGCCGCGACTCGTGCTGTTGCGCTTATTATTGTAGTTTTTCTTCCTAGCCATGAACGTATTGGTGAGCCCCAATCCATCATTCCTGCAGCCTTGCCGGGCTTACGTGGTGCATCCAAAACCCAACACTGAAAAAAGTCCCTGTGCTTCTCTGCTCCCGCGGGGGGCCTCCTGCAGGTTGGGGCACAGCTCACCAGGTGGACAGTTCCTCCGGGCCCCAGAGGCTGCAGGGCTGTTCCCTGGCTGGCCCCATGCCCCCCCCCCACTTGCCTCTGTGCAAGGCAGGGAAACTTGTGTCCCCACAGGGCAGCGACATCTTCCACCGCAAGCCAGCTTCCACCGGTGGCCCTTACCAGCCTCAGCTGGTAACACAGCCCCGTGTCCCCTCCTGTGCTGCTCCTTCATGGTGTCAAATCCATGTCTGTCAACTGAAGTCACCCTACTTCATTTATAAGCTGTCTCCTGAACAAACGCTGTCCTTATAGCTGGGGTGGCCCACAGGTGGCATCTCCATGACCCTCAGCAGAAGGCCAGAGTCCGTCCCTAACACCACACTGCAGCCATGCCTCAGGGTGCTTCCAGAGTAGGTTCCACAGAGGTTAGTGTCATCGAAACGAAGATTTAAAACGTAGATTCTTGAGGTTTAACAGAGTGACTCGATGCCCAGGTAAACCTGTCCCCACAGCCTGGCCCCAGCAGACTCCCTCCTGTGCCTGACGCAGGCGTTGGCACCCACACTGCTGTCTGCTGGCAGCAGCCCCTGCTCAGCTGGTCCTGGCTCCAGCAGTGCCCTGTCCACATCTGTGGCCACAGCTCTGCTCCCCAGGGCTGTGTGGGCCAGCAGGGCAGGGCCCGTCCCCATGGCACTTCCATGCCGTCCACCCACCCGCTTGGTGCAGCAAGAGGGAGCAGGGCCTGTGGCAAAGGGGTGCCGCGGCAGGAGCTGAGCAAGGACGAGTGGGCCGCCGCCAACCGCCCTGCCATTTGCTCTCCAGCTCTGGTGGAGAAGTTCAACCTGGACATAAGCAAGGAGGAGAGTCAGCAGCTCACCGTCAAGTACGACTTGAAGAACAACGGTAAATTCGCCTACTGCGACTTCATCCAGAGCTGTGTGCTCCTGCTGAAGGCAAAGGAAACCTCGCTGATGCACAGGCTGAAAATCCAGAACACACAGAAAATGGTAGGTACTCGGCCTCGGGGACGCGGGCGGCAGGGATGCATTTCTGTTTGTCGCACGGCAGCGAAGGCAGACTTGGCAGATCAGAGGGTGCAGAGAGGCCGCTGCATCAGGCCCCACTGCAGCTCCCCACAGCCCCCACAATAGGCTGAGCAGTGCCTGCACCCCATCGCCTCCACTATCCACAGGCCCTGCGGGTCGGCTGTGAGGACAGGCTCTCCGGGTCAGGGCTCAGCCTGGAGCAGGGGCTGGGCACAGGCAGGGCCTCCGCCTGGCTTCAGAGCCATTGAAAACAACTCAGAGCCTCTTTTCCTGTAAATCCTTCCAAGATTTCCTTCTGCTCCTTCTGGAACCACATTAGGGTCTGGACATGGATCTCATGTCCTCAGACTTGTGCAGGTGGCAAGCACCTGCTTATGTTTCCTCTTCCCAGAGACATCAGAGTGACGGGCAGTGTGGGTCACTCACACGGGACTACAAAGCAAGGCGGGAGAGGGCAGGGGCGCGCACGAAGGCAAGCACCATGCCCCGAGTTGGGGTGCGCGTCCATCGTCAGCCACCCAAGGCAGGCCAGGGCCAGGCTGAGGGGCATGAGGCTTCCTCTCCTAAGGCTAAGATAGCAGGTGGAGGGCGCAGCTCTTCTGGCTGTTGCTTAGTCTCAGCTGAGCACGGTTTACTGCACCCCCGGCGCCTTTGCCGCAAATCCATCTGCTCACCTCAAGTCTTCCTCTCCGCCATCGGGCACCGAGCTAAGCTGTGTTGAGTTAGGTGACAAGAGCTGCTGGCACTGGGGACTCAGGGCTCAGTGGGAGGGCACAGAAGCAGATGCAAGAGGCCCACCCCAGAGGGCCCTGTCCCCACCCTGCCTGGGCCACCAGCAGAGGGGTCCTTTCGGAAAGTGTCTGCATGCCACGCTTGGGATTTTGTGCAAATGTGGGCGCCGTCTTAGTGGAGCAGGGGCTGATGTCAGAGCTTAGGCCAAGCTTACGAGGGAAAACCGAGATGAGGCGTCCGTCGGCCACCTCCACCCTGCAGTGGGCAGGAAACAGGCTCCCCTCACTGGAGCCTTGCGGGGCCAAGAACCCTGTAAGGCCCCTCCCCGCCCTGGACCTGGTTCCTGCAAACGCCAGCAGCTCTGCTGGGCCGGCCACAGCAGGACCCCTGGGAAGAGCACAGGGTGCCCCTCCTGCCTCCCTGTGCAGAAGCTGCCCAGCTTCCTGAACACGTCTGCCCTCTGTGGCTGAGAGGCACAGCAGTGCTCGGGGGACACCCCGTGAGACCCGGCCCCATGGAAGATGTCCCAGCCCACACCTCAACCCCAGGTACCCCTCTGCCTTCCCGCCCTGGATGGAGAGGTGGCGTGCTCACTTCCCAGGAGAGAGAGCAGCCCATGCCGTACCTGAGTGAGATGTGGCTGCATCACATGCCCTGCCCTCGACTCCTCCGGAGCTTCCAAGGCCTCCACCCATAAGCGAGGTTGCTCTGGTGAAAGGTCTTCTTGCAGAGAAGCAGGAAGGGAGATTTCACTTTCCAGCTATTTGGAAGTTTTCTCTACCACCTCCAGCACCAGAAAGCCCCTGGGGAGATGGCCTGGGTGCTGCTGGTTCTGGCAGGGCCAGGATCTGGGCCAGAAGACTACGGCAAGGCCAGCTGCACTGTGCAGTGACGGGACCAGGTGTGGGGTGAGCCGCTGAGCCCAGAACCCCTTGTCCTGAGTGCGTGGCCCCACCGATTGCGCAGATTGGCAGCCAACTCTGGGGAGCCCCGGGTTTCCATCCTAGGTGCTGAACGACGCGGCCTGACTCTGCTAATCTATTTTCTGTAGTGTCGTATTGAAATTAAATGTTCCCTAAACGTGTCCACGTTACTGCCTGCAGTTCACCTCCGTGTTGTTCAGACGTGTTGGGTCTAAATCATGCTAAAACATCCTGTTCTCCATCTGATGGCACCAGAGCGAGACGATCGCAGTGTGGTGGACGGCCTAATTGCTGGACCTCACAACACTGGAGATTTTTTTAAACTCCGCACTGTAATCTAGTGGAAGACGCAGACTGGAATCTTTTTTTCTCAAACTGTTTTGAAGTTGGCCTGGCATCCTCCAGGTCCTCTGCTTGCCAAAGGGGTGCGCATAGCCAGAGCCTCCATCTCCCCGGCTGTGAAGTGGGGGCAGGACACTGGCCTCCTCCAGGGTGCAGGGAGGGGAGGGAAGCATCTGTGAGATGGCGTAGAGGGTCGGTATCTCCGTGGCAGCGCAGCGGGGAGCTCCCTTTGGCCACTGGGGGCCCTTCCTGTTCCTAAGCTCCTCCACTCTCCTCTTTAGAAAGAGGCAGGAGCCGAGACCTGCTCCTTTTACCTGGCCCTGCTGCGCATTCAGCCCAAAATCCTGCACTGCTGGAGGCCCATGCGGCGCACCTTCAAGAGCTACGACGAGGGTGGCACCGGGCTTCTGAGCGTGTCCGATTTCAGGAAGGTGAGCAGGCGGGAGCACCACCCAGTGTCAGTGGCTGAGAGCTCAAAACGGACGGACGCCAGGCAATCCACTGTCCCAGACCTCACTTCCCTTGGCCCCAGTTACCAAGACTCCAGTCCACTCACCCCTCTTCTGGGAGCCCAGGTTCCTCCCCAGGGTTCCCCTGGCCTGTGCAACACCCACATATCCATACTCCAGCCCCTGCAGACCAGCCCCTCCGGGCGGCCACATCCTGAGGCCCCACCAGCATAAGGCCAGCTCTCCCCGCCCAACCTTGTCACTGGGTCTGGAGAGACTAGCAGTGCTGGCAGGGAGCCACGCCCAGATACACAGAGGGGCCACCCTGGGGACTGCATCCCTAGGCAGGAGCTGCATGCTGGGGAGCAGTGCGTGTGGGCAGCAGCCTGCTGTGGCCCGCAGGTGCTGAGGCAATACAGCATCAACCTCTCCGAGGAGGAGCTCTTCCACGTGCTGGAGTACTATGACAAGTCACTGTCCTCCAGGGTGGCCTACAACGACTTCCTGCGTGCCTTCCTCCAGTAGGCCCTGCCCTGCTCAGCGAGCCTGAGACTAGTTCCGTAACAGTACCCGGGGGTGCGGGATTTCCCCAAGATGTCTCCAGAAAAGAAACCCAGGCCTGCCTGCAGCTCAGGCCCTCAACCCCGTGTCTGGGGCCTCTGTGGGCGGCCCGGGTGGCCCTGCCTCGTCTCCTTCACTCACTGGTTTGAGAAAATAAAAGTCTTGAGACTTTCAAGGAGCTGTAATGATAATTTACTTTAGAACTTGGTATTTCTGGAGGCTTGATGCATGACCACCTGCTGGCAACCTGGTTCAGGGCCCTATGCGCCCTTACCAAGGCCACCGCCACCCACCTGCTTCCAGATCCTGGCTGAGAGGACATCTGTAGCCCTGCCACACTGTCCCATCCCTGCTCAGGGACACTGGCCAGCCTGACACCTGCAGAGTGGCTCTCACAGGCCTGGCTGTGCTGTGGGCTCAGCCTTCCTGAAGTCCCCTGCTGGTGGCCCTGCAGGTGACAGCTCCCAGTTCTGCACATGCTGCTCTCCTTCCCTGTGGTGAAGCAGCCCCGGTGCTCTCAAAGGACCCCAGGGGCTGTCTGCCTCCCACCGCCCCAGCCCAGGAAGCCTGTCCCTGCTCAGACCAGGCCCAAGTGCCCTCTGCTGTCTACTGCTCAGCTGGGGGGGCGGGGGCCTTCCTGTCATCGTGTCCCCACAGTCCACCTTACCCAGCCACGTGGACTCCTTGCCCTTATGGACATTCCCTGTGAACCAGCTCGCATGGAAGTTCAGTTGTACATCTGCCACTTTGCAGGGGCAGGGCCTGGTGTCCCCGGTTGGAGGCCACAGGAAGGCAGGTACGCTGGGGCCCAGGCAGCAGCCCCTGGACTCTCCTCTCATGTCCCGTGGCCTCGCTGCCATTACCATTCCTCATGCCTCCCCCTTTCCCGTGAGGTCATGACCATGGCCGCTGGAGGAAGTCAGTTTCCCTGGAAACCTGTAAGCCCTCAGGAAGCGAGGGCCAGGGTGACTCTGTCCTGTGGTGCCCTGTGGGCCACAGCAGCCCACCCTAGCTCACCAACTGCAGCTTCATTGCAGAGACAGAGACACTGAGGCCACAGCAGGGAGGGGGCCCAGTCCACCCTGTGGATGCGAGAGGTGGCAGGTGGCCCTGGGTGCAGGAGGAGGCAGCTCCTTAGAGGCCAGCCAGGCAGGAATGGGGAGGCTTCCACTCCAAGGAACCTTGGGGCCAGGGCAGCCCCTGCAGGAGCCTACTAAAGGTGAGGTGGGGTACGTGGGCCGCCCTGAGGCAGAGGGCCCTGGAGCGGATTCATGAACAGCGCCACCGAGCCTGCCGCTCCTCCGGTAACTCTGCAGGCCCCTGTCCCTCCCTGTGTCTCAGAGTCCTCGTCTGTGCATGGGAATGCCACTCTGCCCCTGGGCCCTTCGGCAGCTGCTGTCTCTTCATTGTAAGACAAGAAGGGCCTGTGAGGGCCAACCTGCTGGGGCCCAGGAAAGGGCTTGGACAGAGGGACAGGGCAGTGCCTACATCCAGGGGACACGGAGTGTGCCTGACTCTGGTGCAGCACTTATCACGCACCGTCATTAGGCTGCCATTAGTGTCCCCATTTGACAGGTGAGGAGACTGAGGCATGGGATGCTAACTTATCCCCATCCTTGCAGCTCATAGACGTGGCGCTGGCAGTGAGTGGCTGCCCAGGCCAGAGTCAGGGGCCCAAGGTTCCAAGGACAACATGTGCTGTGGTTTGGACAAGTGTCCCCTAGAGGTCAATGTATTACAGGCTGAGGCTCCAGCCCTTGACACTGTTGAAAAGTGCCAGGAACTGAGGAGGTGGCCTGGGTGTCAGGTCATTAGGGATGTGTCCTCAAAGGGGCAGGGGACTCCAGCCTCTCCCTCCTCTGTCTTCCCCTTCCTAGCCATGTGCTCCTGCCATGAAGTGCTGCTCGCCCCAGGCCCCACACAGCAGGGCAGGCCAGTCCCTTCTTAGGCTGCTTAGCCCAGGTATTTGTTATGGCGACAGCTGGTTAACCTAGCCTGGGTCTGGGCTGCTTGCCTCGACGTGGGCTCCAGAGCCTCTCACCTGAGCCTGGGTGCTCCTGCTCCCCTCCTGGCTCCTGCTGCTCTTCTGCACAGCCCCACTCTTCCTGAGGCCCAGCAAGACCCATCTCAAAATGAAATAAAAAGGGCTAGGGAGCAGCATAGTGGTAAAGCTCCCCTGGATTCAATCTCAAATCCAAATATTAGTAACAATAATAATAAAACAGCGCTGGCAGATGGAACGTGCAGAAGCACTTCAGGAAATATTGTTAGAAGGTCTTACACTACACGTAAGCATGTAATATTAATGACAGACCCCGATTACTTTAAAATGTATTTGTAAAATATAGAGAAAGCACTAAAAAATATATATTTTAAAATTTCTTGTAAAAGATAAAATGGAATCATGGTGGTGACATTAGCATAACTGGAAGAATAAGGACATCTGAAAATTCTCTCCTCGGAAACAAAACAAAAAGCTGGCAAAATTTTCCAGCTCCAGTGATGAGGACGCTGCAAGCAGGCTGCCCAGACCCCCGAGAACTGAGCCTCCGATCAGGGCACAGAAGCCAGTCATGTGCCACAGGCCAGCGGCGATAGATTAAGGCCAGTGTGGTCTGCAGATGCCCCGACACTAAACCACCAATTCCTGGGGCTCCTCCCTCCAGGAGTGACCCTCCCCTCTCCGTGTATGTGAGCCAGACCCAGTGACACGCCTCTAGCAGTGTGGAGCAGGAGCTCCTGGGACTGACGTCGCCAGGAGGAAGTCAAGGTGCCGCCATGTTGCCCTGACCGGGTGCCCTGAGGAGGGCGCTGTACCTTTGAGCTTCTTGAAAACCCCAGACCAGCCCGAGTTGAAGGACATCCCACAAAATACCACTTCCAAGGCCGTAGGAAGACAGGAAAAACAGAAACTGTCACCAACTGGGGACTAAGGAGGCGTGATGGCTGCCTGAGACCCAGCTTCGCAGACTGGAAACTGGAACAGCAAAAGCATGCTCCTCCACACTGTCCCCAAGCACACGAAGTCTGCAGCTTGACAGGGCCCATCAGATGTTACATTCTTAGTTTTGATGAACGCACAGTGGTCACGTGTGTGGAGCAGAGGAGGAGCATCCATAAACCTAAGATCATCTCGAATTAAAAGACCTTTCTTAAGAAGGGAAAATAATCCAGAAGGCCCTTACCAGAAGCCAAATAGAGGGGCTGCCCATTGCCAACTTTCATTCTTCAAAACTCTGAGCTTAAAAAACAAAAAACAAACAAAACAAAACAAAAAACTCTCTTTACTTTATAAAGTTTCCAGCCTCGGGTATTTTGTGATGGCAACACAAAACGAACTGAGACACCACCCTATGTCAGCCAATAGCCAGCCAACCCAGATGTGTGTGAGCCCAGCCAAGATCACAGAGCCACTGGAGCCACCACGAATCCTACCACCATAGAGGTGGGAGCCACAGGCACTCATATGCATCTGAAGTGTTGTGGTTGTTACACAGCAGTGCCGCAGATACCCAGTGCATCTCCTAAGGCCATTGAACAATTCTCTCTCTGTCCCCACGACCCAGCCTGGGCATCACCACTGGCCCTATGTGTCCTCATCTCGGCCTCTCCCCATGCTTCTGATTCTGCCACACTGACCTTTGCTCTGTTCCCTGGAGAGCCTCGACCCATTCCTGCCTCAGGGCCTTGGCACTTGCCAGCCTCTTGCCTGGAACGTTCTCCCTGTCCTCAGCTCTGAGCATGGCTTGCTCCCCCTTATCCTCCTGGAGTCCTTAACTTTCCTGCCTCTACCACCCAGGCCCCAGGCCTATCTTGTCCTCGGAGCACTCGTGTCCCTCCCTTCCCTGAGGCCCCGTCTCCCCAGGAAGCACGCCTTGCCACCCTCCCTCAGCACCCCTCGTGCCTATGAGAGGACCCAGAGTGGGTGCAACATGCGGCACCTCCTGAGTGCTGACTGTCGAATGATGAAGGTTCGGGTTCTGATCGGGATCACCATCGACCTGGGTGACCTTGGAAAGGTCACTGATGTCCACTGCCTTCCCTGGCTGCACCTCTTCCGGGTGAGGACTCACACTTGGGCTTTCAGAAGGTGCCAACAGAGCTTCCCAGGGGCACCAGGAAATGAACTCCCCAGCACTGGTGGATGCCCCACCCTGATGGCAGCACCATACTCCCTCAAGCAGCCAGGTGGCCAGGGAGGAGGACCCCTGACCTTGCTCATGACCTCCTCTAAGATACCTTCCCCATCCAGGAGGGTCTCCCACTGCCACCGCTGAAGCTAGAGAGAGCAGGCTCTCAAGAAGGAGGGAGGTCCGACAGCTTAAAACGCGCCTGCTTGTTCCCTCTGACCCCTTCTCAAATGGCACGTTTCCCTTCTCAAGGGACGGTTACACAGCAAAAGTTGTCACCGTGCACTCCAGTTGTTGCTATGAAAAGCAGGGCACCCTGCAAGACGTTCAAGGCTGCATATATTATAGACATGCGGTGTCTTCACAAATCAGTGCAAAGCATCCCCCAGGTTCAGAGGACACAAACATCGCCGGACACTGAGGAGGCACAGCAAGGGCAGCCGCTCACCCAGGCAGCACCTCCCAGCTGTGCCTCAGGAAGGCACTGTGGTAGCAGCAGAGGCTGAAAGGCAGGCTCGGCTTCAAGGACAAGTGACTAGGACAGCTGCAGGGGGTTCAGGGCACAGAAGTGCCCTGGTCCTGGGTCTCCTGCCCTGCTGTTGCCCTCTTGGAGCTTTTGATTCTATCTGGAGTTGTTTGGTGAAAGCGGTCACATGGAACGATGGAGCCCTCGCTGGAGCTTGGGCCACTGACTCAAAAGCAGTCCCACCTCCCTCTGCCTCCTGGCCTGCCCAGATGGGCTGCTGGCTCCCTGTCACTGACCACAGGGCAGTTGCAGGGCTCACTTAGCAAGTGTGAAGCCCTGGGTTCCACCCCCCAATGCTGAGAGGGAGGGGGCAGATGCTTGCAGCCGGGCTACAGGGACCCAGGGTGCAAAGACACCACCATCAGCATCAGCAGCCTCCAGGGTCCCTGCCCCTGCCTGTGCTGGAGCCTGCCTTGGCCCAGGGCAGCAGGGCGAGGTTTCCCCAAGCTGAGCAGCAACTCATGACCCACGGTGGGGAACAGAGGGGGTCACGGGAAGGCTGGCACTTGCTGTCTGTCTCTGGCTGCTCCTCCAGTCCTCTGCACACCTCCCTGGGAGGCTACGTCTATCTCCATGGCTTCACTTACGAACCACAATGTCCAAAGAGGCTCCTCCTCCTCCTGGCCATATAACCATGCACCACAGGATACCTATCACTTATGCCCCAAGGTCCAGATAAAACTGCACATCCATCTGCAAACCTGTTCTTACTCCCACGCTCTCCCTCTGTGACTGCCAGCCAATACCCATGGCCTCATCCCCACACCCACCCTCACCAATCTCCTCCTATATCCATCAGCTACACAGGGCCTTAGTCCAAGCCAGGCCCTTGGAAACGCTCAGTGAATGTGGGCACAGAGACAGGTGGATGGGCAGAAGGATGGTAGATGGATGATGGGCATATAACAGGTGGACGACAGATGGATGATGGGTGGATGATTTGTAGATGATGGGCAAATGATAGGCGGAGGATGATAGGTGGATGACGGATGAATGACAGATGATAGGTGGATGACAGATGATGGGTGTATGATGGGCAGATGACAGGTAGATGACAGGCGGATGATAGGCAGATGATGGGCAGATGAGGAGTAGATGATGGGCGGATAATGGGTGGATGATGGGTTGATGGTGGGTGGATGATTATTGGATGACAGATGGTGGATGGATGATGGGCGGATGATGCACAGATGATAGGTGGACAATGGATGGAGTGGATGATGGGCTGATAACAGCTGGATGATGGGCAGGTGATGGATAAATGATGGGTGGATCATGGGTAGATGGTGGGTGGATGGTAGGTGGATGATGGGTGGATGATGGGCAGATGGTGGGTGGATGGTAGGTGGATGATGGGTGGATGGTGGGCGGATGATGGGTGGATGGTGGGTGGATGGTGGGTGGGTGGATGATGGGCGGATGGTGGGTGGATGATGGGCAGATGGTGGATGGATCATGGGTGGATGATGAGCTGATAATGGGTGGATGGTGGGCAGATGGTGGATGGATCATGGGTGGATGATGAGCTGATAATGGGTGGATGGTGGGTGGATGGTGGGCAAATGGTGAGCAGTAAAGGCCTTTGAACTTGCTGGCACTGCCCTCTGAGACCCCACCACCCCGGGAAGCTAGAATAGCAGAGGGTGCCGTCATGGACACATGGGTGGTCCCTATCCTCCAACTCCATCCGGGACTTGGGACTCCTCTGCCACCTGCCCCACACGCTCCCCAGGGACACACAGGAAAAGGCACCCAGCAGACGTTGCTTTCTTTTTACAAAGACTTTATTGTCTGACATGCTTGACAAAAAAAAATTACAGCCACAATCAAGTTATGCCAAAGTGATTGAGGAGCACACCATCATCTTTCATACCTCAAGGACTTTTAATGAATTTTCTCTTAAAGTAACAGCTGCCGCCATAACTTTTCTTTTCCACATAAAAATACACCATATTCTGAAGATACCTTAGGAAAAAACAATTCTTTTTTAAGTTTATAGTTCTTGGTCCGCATGGAAATTGAGTAGAGGCGACCTGGAAAGGGCCCTGTGTTTTCTCTACCCCACACTTGCCATGCCCCCGAGAGACCGTGTAAACATCCCTGGCTGCCGACCACCATGGCCACACCAAGTCCTGCACCCCCCAGCCCACAGAGCACAGCCACCCAGCCAACGTGGTGCCGCTGCCGGGCTCCCAGGAACACAGCCTCGCCCTGCAGCGAGCCCGGCTCACAAGCCAGGAAGGAATCAGTCTTCCAGGAGGCTGGGACGCTGGGCTGAGTCGGGGACTCACGGAAGTTAGGGGCTCTTGTTGGAAAATGAACCAGAGCTGTTTTGAACAGGTTCCTTCAAAAACAAAACGGAACCTCGGACCATGCACTGTTCTGAAAGGGAGAGGACTTGGGGTGATGGCGAAGGGAGGGCTGTGGGGCCAGAGAGTGAGCTCCAGACCCCGCCTCTGCCCCCTTTGTGCTGTGTGCTGCCAGCAAGCTACCTCGCCTCTCTGGCCTCAGCTGCCTCATCGCTACACGGGAGCCGCAAGACCCCCCTCGCAGGACCATCTGAGGATGCATCTGCAGAAGGGCTTGAGGAAGTCTGGTCCACAGGCTGGGACCAGGGTACGCAGCGAGGCCCTCCTCTCAGAGGACAAAAGCCCAGGAACCAAGCTGGGTGCAGTGGCCATGCCTGTGATCCCAGTGACTCAGGAGGCTGAGGCACGAGGATCACAGGTTCAAGGCCAGACTGGGAAGCTTAGCTTAGATCATGTCTCAAAATAAAAAATAAAACAACTGGGGATGGAGCTCAGGGGTCGAGCCCCACCCGGGTTCAATCCTTAGCACCACAAAAACAAAACCATAAAAATCAGCAATCAGGACAAACAATACTGTTTAACGTAATGTTAAAAATGAATGCAGAAAGAAGGTACTCCGTATGAACAAAACCTCAACATTTTAATTGAAGACCCTACAGTTGCCTGCCCTGCTCCCCTGCAGGCCCTGCTCTTCCTCCCCCTCAGCAGGCCCCCACACACCTGTCCTAAATCAAAGGAAAGGCCCTGTCCCCGTGGAGCTGCTGAGCCTGGGCCACTCCGCCACTGCACCCTCCTACCCACAACTGGCCGCCCGCACTGGTCAAGGAGGATTTTGAGTGCTGTAGGGTCCTCAGGCTCTGGCTAGCCAGAGAGGACCCCAGTGCTGCAAGGGAATCACTTTGAGGAGCAGCAGGAGAAACAGATGAACCGTTAAAGTCAGAGGGCGTGCGTGTGTGGGAACGTGCGGCATGGGCACCCGCGACGCAGGTGCTGCCCTGCTGCTACGTTGTGTGAGCAGATGGTTTTCCCACCACGAAGGGGACTCACCAACCCCCAAAGTCCAGGCTCTGAGCAAAGGCCTGGGACACTCGAGCCACAGTTCAAGTCAGCAAAAGAGCCCGCAGGAAGAAAAGGAGAAGGACACAAGGCCACCACGTGCGGCCACGGGGTATGCTCCGAATTCCTGAGATGGCCCTGGGCGCTCCCTCAGAGCCTCTGCCACCAGCGGTCTGTTTCCTCCCAGCCTGGCAGGCCACAGAACCTCCCGCCTGTCCCCACCCCAGGGCTCAGGGCCACACGGGCTTTCGGGCACAGAGGACTTGTGCAAGAACCCATCCAAGAGCAGGGGGTGTCCTGCTGAGCTAGAGGGCAATGCAGTCATTCCCCAGGCAAGAGGGCCGTGAGCCTGCGGGGCCTTTGACCAGGAGCACAGATGCAGACGCAGTAACAGGTGCACGGTCCCAGCTGCAGGCGGCGGAGGTGAGAGTCCAGGGTGATTTCCTCTATTCCAAGGCCTCCACCCCGGGCAGGGCTGTCCCCATGGCCAGATGGCTGGTCTGGCTGCTCTGCATGGAAGGGCACACGGCTGGGGGTCCGTGCTCGGCTGGGCACACGCAGCTGAGGCCGGCAGGCAGAGCAGGGCGGCCAGAGGCAGTCAGGAGTTCCGGGGCGTGGGCAGGTCGATGACTATGGGCGGGTTCACGGGCTGGTAGTTCACAGTGCACACGGACGCGTTCACGTAGGTGGTGGTCCCATCTGCCATTACCCCGTACCCTGGAAGGAAAGCACACCCGCACTGAGGGCCACCGGGTCACCGTGGGCTGAGCACTTCTGGGGGAAGCTTCTGCGGCTCTGTAACTCGGCTCTTCATCTGTGGAAGGAACTGCGTCCACGCCTGCTGCGGGGATGGATGGCACCACCCCAGGTAGAGCACGTGGCCAGGGGAAGCCCTCACTGTCCCCACCAGCTCACGGTCACCGTCCCCATCACCACATCCTCACCACCTTCACCACCGTCATGCTCCACCATCAGTATCGTCATGGTCCTCGTCATCACCGACAGTCTCCCTCATCATTATCATGCAGCCATTGTCATCATTGGCCTTGTCACTACCTCCAGCATCATCACCATCACCAGCCAGCCTTGTCGTCATCGGCGCCGCCATCACCACCATTATCAGCACCATCCTCATCTTCCTGCCGTCATGGTCACATTCTTCTCCTCCCCCTCCTCTGCTTGTGAAAACCCCCATCCTGCAGCTCAGATTGCCACCAAGCCAGAAGGGACATTCCCCTCTGTCGGCTACCTCTTCTTGGGACCCCCAATTTGCCTGTGCAGTCACACAGGACTGTCTGGGTCCCTGGCAACCTCAGATCTGATGGCCCTGCATGCAGAATAGGCAGGACAATGTGGTGGCCAGCAGGACCATCCCATGCACAGGAGCCATCCCTGGAGCTCTGGGACTCCACCTAAGACTGCTGGCCTGCTGCCCAGAAGCCCAGGAGCTCCCAGGGCTGGCAGTGGCCTGATCACTCCCGCCTCCTGAGAGCTCCTAGAGACTGACCCTCGGGGGACAGGGCGGCGTGGAGGCCCAGGAGTCCTGGCCCAGCCGGTCCAGCAGGCTGGGCGCTGCCTCTGGGGAACCAAGCCAACCCCACCCCACAGCAGCCAAGGTGCTTCCTGCAGGGACCGGCCTTGAAGCCTTGGCGGGCGGGTGAGTGTCCAAAAGGAGCTGAGGTTGGCTGGTGAAAGTAGGCTCTGCAAGGATGCCTGAGGGCTACGAGGAAAGCCGGAATGCAGTGACAGGCGGGACACCCCGGGGGTCGGGGTCAGGAGCTGGAGTCCCCACTCACCATCACAGCCACCCCAGCAATGCCAATCCAGCGTGTGGTGTTAAGGAGCTGAGGGGCAGGGGGGATGATCCACGCCACTAGAGCCCCCAGGGCGGGCAGGCTGTCCCTCCACACTAAGCACCCACTGCCTGCCAGGCCATGGGGCCATGAGGGACAGGACTGGGCCACACCATCACAGTCCGATGCTCCCTCCTCAGGAAGCCCTGGCCCTCCTGAAGACTCCCAGACGAGTCAGGGGCTCCAAGCAACCACACCCAGAACCCGCTGTCACCCTCCTATCTCCTAGCACGTAGGAGCAGCCAAGAAGCAGGCGCTCATGGCAGGCCCTTCGTCAGGCTGAGGCAACAGGGAGGACAGAGGCACCCCAGAGAGGAGGTCCCCCCTCCCCCGCTGACCTTCATGGATGTGGCCGAAGACATGCAGCCGCGGCTGAACGCGCCTCTGCACCGTGTTGAGCAGCTCCACGCAGCCCACCCGCTGCATCTTCTTGGGCACCCAGTCCAGGAAGCCTGTGGAGGGAGACAGGAGGGGCATGATGGTCTCGAGGGCCCAGGCCACTGGCCAGGCAGCAGCAGGCTGCCAGGAAAGACTGGGCTCCAGGCTGGGCAGCTCCTCCCCCTGCAGCCAGCTCCCCACACCCCGCCCTGCTTCAGCCCTGGGTGGGACAGCACCAGGCACCAGCAGGGCCCTTCAGCCCGCCCCTCCCTGGGAGGGCACAGGGACAGGCTCCTGGCAGGAGCGGAGGGTGGGCCCGGCACTGGGAGCTAAAGGGTGGCCTCTGCCCATTGCTGAGAGAGGCCGGCTGAGGCCCAAGGGCATCTGTGGCCAGTAACAGAGTGCAGTCTCCCCACAGCCCGGCAGCAAGGCCTTCATCACAACACCATGACAAGGAGCTACTCTGTCACCGCGGCACGGCTCACATGGCCGCGCCCGTGGTCGCTTCCGCTGCCAGCCTCCCGGAGCCACCCCATATGGCGGCTGCTTATTATCCTCACATGGCTACACAAACGAAGAATAATTGATTACTCCAGCGAACAATTAGGCTCCTCTCGGCCCCTCTGTTTGGGTGGGCAAATGGTCCCCTCCTGCCAGAAAGGGATGGGGAGCCTCAACCTGGAGTCAGGCAGCCTCAGACAGTGACTTAAAGACAACAGAGGCAGAGAGATGAGGGAGGGGAGAAAGGGAAGGCAGAGGAGGGGGTCAGGAAAGGCGGCCAGGGTTAAAGTCCCAGGCTCTGCCGCCCACTGGCTGTGTGGTCTTAGATAAGCAAGTGCACCTCTCTGTGCCTGTTTCATCCAACAATTGTTAAGTGCTGGCTGAGCACTGGGTTCCCACCTGCATAGGCTGGGCCCCTCTAACCCCCAGCGTGTGTGCCAGGAATGGGTTTTGATCCCCTCAGCCCTCCTGGCATTTACAGGCAGGATGTGAAGGGCGGCCCACCATCAAGATGCTTGAAACGTAGGGTGGCCGGGGTGGTGTTCCCAGAGGGCAGGAGGCCAAAAGACACTGCACTGGAGGAAGGGCTCAGGGAGGAGGGAGGAGAGGGAGGAAGAGACAAGAGCTCTTGGCAGGCACCTCACCGTGCCACACAAGTTGAATGCAGAAGGAATTGGCCAGGGGCTCACCAGGCTCTGGTGGGTAACCTGGTCGTCACCCCGCCTGACGCCTAAACCCCAGAGTCCTGACCCCCCCACTGCCTTCCATAGAGGATAAGGACGCCCCCCTCCTGAGCTCTGCGCAAGAGTGGCACCCCAGGTGCTGGCTGGTGGGGGTAGCAGGTGACGGCCACTTTCTGAACAGGTGGCCACTCTGCTCCCCTGTGGGGGCTCCCGCCTGAGCTACCTCCTCGCCACTCTACCTCCCTCCCACCCCAATCCAGACCCGACCTGACCGCTCCTCTCCTGAAACTCCACCCTGCAGCCTCCACCCTGCAGCTGGCAAGCGCTGCAGGACACTAACCCTGGGGCCAGCACTGCCGCAGGGGCCAGCCCTGAGCGTGGAGGGCTGGATGGCAGGCTCTGTTGGGTGGCTGAGGGGGCAGGCAGCTGGGGTGAAGCAGCATGCTGGGAGTCGAGACTTCACTCTGAGGACTGAGGGAGCCATAGGCGGTTGTAGAGGGATGGCAGTGCAGCCTGATGGTACAGAGAGTGCCTCCTACCAAGGCGAGCAGGGGCACCGGAGGGGCAAGAGTGGGCACGGGTGGCCAGGCAGGCCACGGTGGTCATAGGAGAGAAAGGACACTGGTCTGGATGGAGCGAGGGCCAGCAGTGGTGGAAAGAACAGGAAGGAGCTGGAGGACAGTCTGGAGTTGGCGTGGAGGGGTGTACTGACGGACAGGATGTGGGGTCCCAACTGGGGAGCCCCAGTGGGGCCCAGGTAGTGGTTGGCAGGTGAGCAGTGGCCTCAGCCTGGACAGGGGTGGTGGCAGGGTGGAGAGGAGAGGCACTGCGCAGGAGAACTCACAGCCCTGGGGACACAGGATGGGTGGGAGTAAGGGAGCAGGTCCCAGCTTTCTGATGGGGCAAGGGGGCCTGGATGGAGCCAAGAGGTCCTGCCATGGACTTGGGTGTGGAGAGCCAAGGACCCGAGCTCCAATTCACCCAGCGTGAAATGGGCAACAATTCTGAGCTCCCCGGGTATGGCAAGCCATCCCTAAAGTCCAGCCTCGGCACGTAGGGGCACTCGGGAGGTAAGGGGGACGCTGGGGTTACATGTCCCCAATGCCCCAGCAAGTTGGACTCAGAAGAGCCCAACCAGAGCTTCCCTGTCAGCCCCAGGCCCCCACCCCAAAGCCCCCACCCCAGCCCCGGCAGGTGAGTTAGCGGCCCAGCCAGCCATGGCAGAGTCAGCAGGTCTTACCCAGTGGGGGTCCATGGGTGATGAGGATGTCAACACCTTCAGGAATGAGGTTCCATTTCTCCAGCAGGGCTTGGCCTCGTGGGAGGTTAAAGCCCCAGCCATAAAACCAGGGCTGCCTAGGGGAAAGGAGCGGGCAGCTCAGAATAGGCAGTGACACGGAAGGGGCAGGCCACAGGGTTGCCATCAGGACCAACTTGGGGCCTGAAAACTTGGCCGAGGTAGAGAGGGAGGTGGGATTCACCAGAGCTCCTTCCAGGAGACTGAGAGCAGGAGGGTGGGTAGAGCAGACCAAGACAGGGCCTCCCCATGTGGCCTCTTTCCCTGCGTCCCCCGCAGCTCCCAGACATGCAATGCACTAGACAGGAGCTCGTTCCCAGCTCCAGGGTGGGACCAGATGGACCCAGTGGTGAACACACCCCTGACCTGTCACCCAGCCCAGACTGACACCTATCAGTGCAAGTCATCTCAGCTGGCTCAGTGGTGAACATGTGACTTATTTTTCCTGGAGGGAATCCCAGACATTCCTTCCAATGATGAGGAAAGAGGACACTGTCATCCCTGCATATAGATCAGTGAGCTTATTCTAGCTTGGGAACTGTCAACAGATATAAGCCACCACTTCATCATAAATACCACCACCACCACCATCACCACCACAACCACCATCACTATCACCACCATCTCCACCACCACTACCATCACCACGACCATCACCATCATCATCACCACCACAACCACCATCAACATCATCACCACCATCATTACTGTCATCATCACCACAACCACCATCACCACCACCACCATCACCATCACCACAACAACCATCACCATCACCACCACCACA